>CM046349.1:29812350-30051368 GCA_025403435.1 Artocarpus heterophyllus
AGCTATGATGTACATAAGAGGACTTTCTTCTTTGTGCTTGAGCGCCGCACACATTGGGACTCTCCTATCGTGTGACTTCCAAAATTAATTATTTTATTTTGTTTTATTTTATTAAACAATCTAATTATTTAATAAATATAAATCAATTCATAATTAATTTATTTTGAGTAATAGTTAATTTAGAATTCCATAATTCTAAATTGATTATTTAAACCAATAATTTCACTTGTCCAATGATGTTTACAAGGATGGTGAGGGACTTAACAGACCCACAATTTGAAGCTCCAATAAAACCATTACATTAATTATAGTCTTTAATTAATATATTACTCTTTTATTAATTCCAATGTAACTCCATTAAATACTTGAAATTGCACTCTTGAAATTATAGATATTTAATTAGTCATTTCTTAGAATCATCCACTTGATATAGTTATTACATACAAGTCGATCCTCTATAATTTATTTATAAATATGTCCATTTTAAAACATCATATACTTTTATGGATATCTATCCTAACTGTAGATCAGTGATGACATAAAAAAACTCCACTCAAAAGTGATGCAAATTTGTTATTTTGAACTTTATGACATGATCTACCTCTACAAATGTCTCTTCCATATGTCGAATAACTATGTTATGTTTACCACAAAAGTAAGAAACTTTGTTAAAAAAAAAAAAAGAAAAAAAGGAAAATCCTATCCATTGTCCCTCATCTTCAATAGCTGTTGTTTGTAAATTTTAAATCCATAACATTTATAATACCTTGATCTTTTCTCTAAAGTGCTTTTGATAAGTCATTTGTGACTCCTAGCAAACTTCTTATAAAATGCAAACGGAATACAAAAACAAATGACAGTATTAACTCTAATAAATTTTTTGCTCCCATTTTTTCTCTAGAGTTTGCTCAATCATCTACAATCATTTCAAAGACGTCAATTATAGGTGAGAATGTGATTGTCAAACTGAGTAAAGTACCATAATGTGAGCCCCTACTAGTATGACCAAGACATTTAAGAGCTGTTTCTTGATGAAGGCCTTGCCCACTTAAGATCACATCATCCTTGGTTAGCAATGATGGCCTCTTATTTATTGAAGAACATCGCAACATGTGATGGAGTTCCAACGATATCTACTATACTTGTTCAACCCCATGTGCTATGCACTTGGGATCCATCTTAAACATTTTACCAATATGTTAAGTTTTTATTACTATATTATTATTTAAACAATAAAGATCTTAATTGTTAGTTAATACGTAACTAACACAAATCTATTTATAGTATCACTTTGAAAATAATAAAGATTGTATAGTAAAGAATTAAATAAGGATCACATCTCTATTTTTAAATATATATTTCTATGCACATCCAAGGAAAAAACTATTTAAAAGAAGTAGATTAAAGATGATTACAATATAGAGGATCTTTTGACAAAATTTAAAAAAAAAAAAAAAACTAAGCACGAGTACATTTGAAAAAAATTGTATTAATAAGAGTAAAGTAAGAAAAAACTGCATTTCAAAATTCTTCCAATAGGATTAAATTAAAAAGAATACATTTATTAAAAAAATAATAATAGTTAAAGGATGGGATGAAAAAGGTTTTAAAAAGAGACATGTTTCAAGAAAAAAATTCTTGCAGTAGGTTTATTAGAAAAACCCAACAACATTATTTTAACAGTAGCAAGGGAGAGTGAAAAAGTATTCTAAAGAAGCATATAGAAAATAAAATTGTAAATTAAAAAGTAATATATTCAAAAGAAGTTATTTTAATTCGCATGAATTTATTTTGATATGGTGAAATGAGGATACAAATCAAGAAGCAAAAGAAAAACTATGATTTAAATGTAAAGAAAAAAGTTGCATTACTTTTTTTTGAAAGGACAAGGATTTTTTTTTTTTTTTTGAGCATGTGGAGTTAAAAAAATTAACCAAAGTTGAAAAAGAAAAAAAATGAGGGAATGAATCATCCCCTATTTCTTTGCTAAACGTGGCACGGTACTTTTAAGAATGTATAAATTAGCACGTAAAGTAAAATTGATGCAACTTGAATATGTTTTTATGTCATGGTACCAGAGTTTATTGAAGTTCATGAGCAAACAATGAACATAAAAAGCACTTAGATTTTCCTTCAAAATAAGTGTTTTAAGCCCATTGAACTCACCTTGCATATTACTTGTTCCATCATAAACTTGCCTCTGTAATCTTGATATACTTAATCCATGTCTTAAAAATAATTTATCAAATAGCAGCCTTTAGAGGCAGAGCTGTGTATTAGCAACATATTTAATCCCTCTAAAAGTTTA
This sequence comes from Artocarpus heterophyllus, assembly GCA_025403435.1. NCBI lineage: Eukaryota > Viridiplantae > Streptophyta > Magnoliopsida > Rosales > Moraceae > Artocarpus > Artocarpus heterophyllus. The sequence goes on from CM046349.1 coordinate 29,814,659, forward strand.
ACCACATGTCCATTCTAATGCACAAAACACAATACAACATTATTTGCTTTTTTTTTTATTTATTGGAATGTACTGTGATTCAAGAAATAAAATAGAGAACAATTCATTGCCAATATCTTTTATAATAGCATTAATAGTTTCAGTCGCAACAACATATACAATATCTTTTTGAATGTCAGGTAATGTCAATTTCAAATTTCCAAAAGTATTTTCTAATGTAATATTTTTATATCATTATTATGATCAGATAAAAATTGTAGAAGCTCAAAAAATTTATCCTGCTTGCTTAAATTTTTAGATTCGTCATCAACTCAAAAAGCAAGCCCTTCTAGAAAAAGAAATTGAACATGATCAGTTGATGAATTCAAACAGCTTCGATACCTTATTGTAGTCTAACCAATAATCATATTTATGAAACCAACTTGGCTTAAATTTTCTTGATTGTTTTCCAATTTGTTTTAATGGAAATTTATAGTCCCGACAAGGTTCTTTTTTCATATATGTTACGTCAAACTTAAACTTGAATGTTAGAATGATAGTCTAAAACAGAAGTCCGCAACATAAGATTAGTTTGCAAATCTTTAGGATTGAAATCCACCTTACTTGATTTAATACCATTGTCGTATTTGGGATAAGGGTTAAAGACTCTTCTAACTTTCTTTAAAATATCTTTTCAGAATTGTCAATCACTTGTCATCTAAACAGTAAAGAAAAATATTTTACAATCAATTACAATTCATTCTTATTTTAATTTGACAAATGAGCATGTAATCATAATGAGTGGCACTACATCTTAAAAAACAATATTTAAAAAAAATGTGTATAGCGATTTAAGTAATCAAATCTTATTATTAAAATAATAATAACTATACTCAAATATCTAGAAAAATTCAAATATAAACTAAGTGCTATAATAATTTTATTAAATAAAAAGGAGTAAGTTGAAGACTTAAGAAGATTACTAAAGAAAACTTAAAAATTCAAAATGCTTGTGATTGTTATTAGTTAATGAAGTCTTATTCATTTATTTATTCTAAATAATATATTGTTCTTGAGGAAAAATTTTGAAAAGTATTTTAACTTTTAAAAAACATAAAACTCAAGATTTTTTTAACATTTAATGTTTTGTTTTAGGGCTTTATGTTTTTTTTTAAATCTATAAAATAATTTTCATAAACTATGTTTAAAATAGTTATGTCTTTTCACTCAATTTTTCCAATCGATAAAGCATGCAAGTTATAAAATTAAAACAAAATTTTCAAATTCAAAGGATAATTTTCGTAGTTTTTAAAAAGAAAAGGAGAAATTAAGAAATAATTAAATATAAGAGATATAATTATAAAATTAACCAAAATAATGGTATAAAAAAAGTGTTTGAAATGATGGAGAGCTAATAATCTTTTCCAATAGTTGCGAGTAATTTGGGAAGCAATAGAAGCGTAATGAGGAAAATTTATTACATGTGCTTAGTGTGTCTTTCTTTTTTTTTTTTTGACAGTTTTTGGCCCAAAAAAAAAAAGTTTTTGGACATCAAAACGGTTACATTTTTTTTTTTATTATGTTGAGATTCTTATTCTACTACAGTCATTTTTCTTATTTTTTTGAAAAAAACTGGGACAGTTTACCTCTACAAAAAAACATGTTTTTTTTGTTTAAAAAAAAAAAAGACTTTTACCCAACTTAAATTTTTTTTTGTCTCTTTCATCAAAATCTTCCCAATATAACTATTTATTTTAAAATTGTAGCAAAAATACTTTCGATGACACAATTTTTGGACATGCTTCAATTAGGTTCAATATTCGTTGAACTACAATTTTTTTTTTAATAGGTGAGTTGAACTACAATTAATGTAGCGACAATCGCGCTACCAACCGCTACCTCGAAAGTCTCCTAAGCAGTTCAACGAATTTATTGCTTACAATTTTTTTTCCCTCCAAACTTCAGAATGACACTGATGTCTTCCTCGCCGAATTGACGATTAGTATGCCAATTTGGTGTTGGTTTAATTCAGGTCACATCACTTTCCGAATACTTTCATAATAGACAAATATTTCCATAGTTGCTTTTTCCTTCACGGTGGTGGCCACTTTCTTATTGGATATAACAAGTTTCTCTCTCCTTTTTTTTTTTTTTTTTTCAATTATCAATGATTTATAGTTGTTAGTAATGAAGATATATTAATCAGATAATACTAAATAATTTAAATTTATAAATAGTAAGGGTGTAGTTTAATTTTTTTATATTATCTAGTAAGTTTTTCATTATCTAGTTTCTTATTTTTTAATATTTGAATTAAAGTAGGTTTTAAATTTTGAGCTAAACTAGGACTGCTCTTGTAACACTGTAAATACTAAGTTTATTGAATGAAATGCTATGCCATATTTTCTCTCTATTATTCTCTATATGATATCTGTGGATATAGGCATACTGTCGAACCACGTTAAATTTTCTTTTTCTACTCTATATTTTACTTTCTTATTTAATTTTCTATATGATATCAGAGCAATTTTCTCTTGAGATTGTCTTCCTTTCTCTCTTCCTCTCTAGTAGCCGTTGTCGCTTCCTAGTCACCGTTGCTGCAGTTCTTCATGCAGTAGCCACCACCGGCACCAGACAACTCAAAAATTCATTGATAAGTCTCATTCTCCTCCTCTTGCGACCATCTTGGCTTCGCTCACTCCATCTCTTACCCCTTTTATCACTCATTCTACCACTATGGACAAGATTAGACTCTCCTTATGGAGCTCCATCTTGCGGGGACATAATGAAGATAAATCAATCATATAATAGTAAATAATTTAAATTTATAAATATTAGGGTGTAGTTTAAATTTCCTTTATATTATCTAGTTAGTTTCTCATTATCTAGTCCTATTTTTTAATATTTTAATTACATTAAGTTTTAACATTTGAGTTAGATTAGGATTGCTCTTATAACACTATAAATACCCAACTTATTCAATAAAAGGCTATGCAATATTTTTTCTCTCTCTATTATTCTCTATATGATATCTGCGAAAGTAGACATACTGCTAAACCACGTTAAATCTTCTTCTTCTCCTCTATATTTTAGTTTCTTATTTAATTTTTTATAGTTAGGTAAGTAATAAAGAAATAAAGAGGGGAAACGACTAAAAAAGAAAGAAAGAAAGAAAGAAAGAAGTCCAGTTTTCAAATTAACTTACTTTCTCAAAAATTCTTTCATAACGTAAGAAGAAAAAAAATTCCATTACAATTACCTTAATGTGGACCGCGACTTTTTTTTTATATAAAAAAAATCTTTTTAATGAGATGTGGGTGTAATTAGACCCTGGAAAACAGCATTGTTTTAGAATTAATGATCGCGAGTCCCGAACATTGTTTGCCTTCCCAAACCATGTTATATTTTGGATGCCACGCTTTAAAATGTTACAAGCTGTATTCTAAAGTTTGATCCTTGTCCCTCCCATCAATAAATTGATGGAAAAGAAAAGTTTGCTCCTTTACCCGTTTGATTACATAAAGAACACTAAAAAGACTAAAAAAAATAAATAAAGAATTTAAGATATATCTATAAGTACATATATAAAGAGACAAACTCTTTTTTGATGTAGTTTCCTGTACTTGCTATGTTTTCTTTTTGAGAAATGTCAAATGCATTCACTTTCTTACTCTTTTTATTCATTGGTTATGTGAAATCTACTAGCATCATAAATTATTTATTTAAATAAAAATAAGATAATAAAATCTACATGTCTTTTATTGAAAGGGAACAGTGTAAAAGAGAGAAAAAAAAGTGACGTTAGCATTCTATTTTTTTTATACTTTTTCTTATTCTATTTTTTTTCTCTCTTAGACAACCAGAGCGCCCCCTCCACTGTCACATCCATAGAGAGAGGGGGAGATTTCTTCTTTTTTTTTTTTGGAAATCGGATTTTTTTGTGTTTTTAAAATTAATTTCTTAGTTTTTTAATAAAGATTTCTTTGATTTTCCTTTTCTTAATCATTTTAAAAAATTAGATTTCTCAGTTTTTTTTAACAAAGATTTCTTTGGTTTTCCTTTTCTTAATAATTTTTTAAATTTTATAATATACTTTTTATTTTTTCTCAAAAAATATTTTTTTTAATTTTTGTTCGTAATTTTTAAAGTTTAATGAAAAAATAAACATTCTTTATAAATTGAATTATGATTTTGTTAGAATTAGTTAGTTTTGGTTTTGTTGAAAGTAATTTGTGTTAGTTTTGTTGAGATTGATGTGTTATTTTGATTAGTTTGTGTGGTTGTGATTATTTTTTATGTGATTATTTGTATAACAGCCAATTTTTTAAAATTGAAAATGTAAATCCATATGTTTTATGTTTGGGGCATTGATTGTGAATTTTTTTTACTTTATAATTTTGATATTTGCATTTTGTATTATTTTGGATATCTTTAGGAAAAAAAGGAAAGAAAACATTTTATCTTCTATTAGAGTAAAATTTGTAGGTACATGTATATTTAAATTGTTTGTACATATTTTTTAAATGTCAAGGAAGGTAAAAAATGTCATTTCCAGAAGCATAAATAGTTTGAAACATTTTCTGATAGATGGTGGGGTAATTTTGACATTTTAAACAAAATTTACGGTCAACTAACTATCAACTAACAGAGGGTTTTTTTTGAATAGTTAAAGGGTGTTAGTGTGATTAGTTTTAATCTAGATTGTGTCACTATAATTTGAGTAAAACATAGGAGATATTAGTATAATTTATCCTAATTAATATATTCTACACCCAACATTGTTGACCAAATATGTAAAAGAAGTATAGGCCGTATAGAACATAATTCAAATCAAAAGTTTGAATTAGGGTTGATTTAATATTTAAATTTTGAAAGATAGAATATTATAATAAAATTGGTTTCAATAATAATTTTATAATTTCTACGATTTGCCAAATAACACAATCAATGAGTTTAGGATATTTTTCTATCTTGTGCTGCGGACGCTATCGAAACAGACAACTTTGATTATTTATTAGTTCTATTTGCTTTGGAATAGTTAGTTAGCATCGTTGGATCAGCAAAATAATGATATTTGGATAGGAAACAAAACAGCAGGTATGACTCTTTTCACATTTATGTTCCCTTGCATCAAATAAAACCAGCTATTCTTTCTCTCTCCCTCTTTTTTGTTTCCTCTGAAAGAATCCACCTAACTTGTATCATTATTAGACAAAAAATTAACAAAAATAATTCCTAATAAATGGCGAGTTAGATACTCATCTGTTTGTTTCTGATTTTCTGCATCAAATCCAACATAAGCAAATATAAATGAAATTCATACCACTAGGTTTTTTAGATCCAGTCTTTTGGAAGTACAAATTGGATCGGACAGTTGTGTAAAAAAAGGAACTTTTAGATGTTATAAATAGAAAGCTTGGATTGAAATCTGTCACACTAAAAAATTATTTGAAAAATGTTACGTTGCCACATCAATTCATTTAGTATATTTCCTAACTTATCCGTTTCTTTAAGACATAATTCCATTTCACATATTATATAGAGAAATTAAAAACAAACTCTAAACTAATTTGAGATATTTTAGTCTATATAATCATTCTTTTTTTAACCATTGTGATATAAATTACAAGAGTTTTTTAGTTGTGGCATAATTCAATCTACACCAAAAATTAGTGGCATTTTTCCTATTTATCTCAAAAAAAAAAAAAAAGGACTGGACAATTATAGAACTATTTGGTCTAACTTAAACCATGATTTGGAATTTTTAATTGATTTTTTAAAGATTTTTTAAAAAATTTTCGGGGAGTTTTTTTTTATTATTATTACTTTTGTGCTCCTTTTTTGTAATTTAGAATTTAAACGGTTTTTATCAAGAAAAAATCGAATATATTAGTCATAGTATATAATATACGTACATACACATATTTTTTGAAAATAAAAAATATATGTAAAATTCAAAGTATAGAAAAACAATTGTAACATGCAATTGGACTGGGCCTTTAAAAGCCGCCAGACGCAAGAGTTGATTGCCCTGCCCTTATCTGACCCATTCTCCTTATACACACACTGGCCACAGGTTGGCCGGCCCATGTAAGGCAAGCCCTTAACCAATGCAAGGGTTGAGTTAGGTAGCATACCACTTTATTATTATTATTATTATTATTATTATTGCACCATTTAATTTTTCTACCTTTAAAGCATACCCTTTCTTCTAACTAAAAGCCATAACACCTTTAGATAACACTTGTTTGCCTAACTCTAATTTAAAATACTTATGATCACTTATGTCTTTGTATTCTTTAAAAGTGATATTTCTCAAGTTTTCTTATAAAAATGATAAGATTGAAAAAAAGTACCACATAAATTGTATTTCTCAAATTGACTCTCTGCATCATGCACCATCTTATTCATTGGCCAAGAAAAGATGTGCCATAGGTCATGGTGGGTTAGCCTATTCTAGCCCACAAATTTCAATTTTTTTATTCTTTTTTCCAGCTTATTTTTTTTTGAATTGCTAACAACTAAATAATATTGCTATTTAATTAAAAATCCGTATGGGAACATGGTTCGAATAATTTGTTTTTTGTTCAAATCAACTTTGTTATGGTATTTTCTCTTATAATATTTGAATTGCTATGACATTTTAGGTTCAAACTTTTGTTGAACCTGCTACTATCTTTCAAAATTGCGCCTTTCTAAAGGACTGGTAAAAGGTCACAAAATATGTGATACACAAATTGTCTCGCTACTTAAAAGGGTAACTATAGGTTTGGAAAAATTGATTCGGCGACGCAACAGAATTTAATTTAACTTGAGTAGCTATAAAATATAAATAAAATTCTTATCAAATGTAAATGTTGAAGAACAAAAACATCACTTTTGACTAAACAAAGGAACTCTCTACCATTAGATCTTCATTGCTATGCCTCTTTCTTCAACACAATCTTTAGTGCTATGCCTCTTTCTTCAACCTGATGTGTACGTGGGCACAACTCAACAAATGTCCGCCATAGCTTCTCTTTTTCTAACTATTATAGTGCTTGAAGGACTAAGATCACTAAAGTGAAGTAATCAAAGTTTTACTGTTTGAAATTTGCACTATGGCAATCTGAGAATAAATGAGAAGCCAAGGCCTCTCTTTATAGAATAAGTTGGAAGAGTTAGAAGTCTATCAGGATAATTTTCTCTTTCCTTGATTAGTGTTACATGCTTCATTGGGCCCACCTTCAGTGTTACACACCTATCCCTACAAGGGGAATTCAAAACTTCAGCCAATCACAATGTAGGGTTTTGTGATTATTTGCATGATTCAGGATAATTCCGACTCAATAATTCCATTTAAATTAGAATTCTATTATTTAAAATAATTTTTAATTTAAATAATTATGAAATATTGTCCTTTATTCAAATGAAAGTACAATTAGGATCTAAATTAATTATTCAAATACAAATAATTAATTATTCCAAATCCTAATAATTAATTTGAATAAATATTTTTAAAATTAACTAAACAATGAATTATCTAGGAATAACTTAAAGTTGGCGCCTACAATCTAGTTGGACTATGCTTGGCACTATGTAGTCATATGGGACTATGTGTGTATACACAAACTAGTCCAGTACTTGTTTAGTGTAACCTCCTATATTACCTATGGTAAATCACATCTACACAGCTTGTTAAGAAATAGTGACCTAACATTGGGACCCAATAGGCATATGTGTATAAAGCTTCAATAATAACATATGAATTAATCCCCAGTTAATAATCCACTTAATTATTAACTTTGATGTCACTCCCCTATAAACCCAAAGCAACACTCTTGATAATAGGTAGTATTACAAGACTTCACATACTAGTATTGTTCATGACCACTCATACATATATGTACCCCTATAGGTTATCCATAATCAAATAAAGGATTCAATTCTATTTTCCCTTTCGGTTATTTTATTTCAAAGTTCTATTATTGCACTTATTTATAAAATTCTATTTATAAGATAACCAAGGCTTTGTTCTTTTTCAATTTCTTGAATAATGCCTTTGGGAGGATAACATTAACTCTTTGTTAGAGAGCTATGGATTTTATGTCTATGGATTATGCTGTCATCGAATATATATTGCATCTTCAACATACCAAAAATGGAGCCTTCGATCATTGGAACTCCTACCTTTGGCACATTAAAAGATATAAGATACAAACAAGGATTCATGGATCTACTTCAGGATTAAGATTATGTTAGAAAACGAGCATGCAATGGAATCTAATTTTTTTTTTATAAAACCTTTTCAACAAAATCAAGTTAGATGTACCATTCAGAAATCGGTAACTGCTCTTCTAGCTGAATAATTTTAGTAGAATTGCTACAAAAAAGTCACGACCAGAAGAGTTTTAACCAATTGGTCTGTTTTGCTATTCTTTTTTCCATGATTGGAATGCGAATGAACACACGTCATTTGATGTTCCTCTTGGTAATGAATCTTTTTTCAACCAAAAAAGGAAACCAAGAATTATTATTCTTGAGGTTAAACAACAATTCTATGGGAGTTTTAGAGTTTCTATCTCTAAATTTCTCAAGTGATCTACCAAACAATAAAAATAAGTCTCCTATTTATATGGCTAGTAACATATTAATTATACTCAAATAGGGGTTCAAAATACTTCACTAGGTAAAAATTAGATAATATTATGTGTAAGTCCATGTCTACCTACGTGGCAGATCGGTCAACCAGTCCTAGGTAAGCAAGTTGACTAGTTGGGTCAGAGACAAACATTATCACCTCTTAAATGCACTGATCGACCGACCTAATCCACCATCGACCAATTGTGACTTGATTGAACAATTTCCCATTTTATTTGTCATGAGAATCATTCATAGAGCCTTTGTTTTAATTCAAATAACTCAATGTTAAAGTTATCTAAGTTAAAAGTCATATAACAATAGTCCCATATCAAATAAATACAAATAATTCAACATATTTCTTTTGAATTAATTTATGAAATTAATTCAATCAATAAATTAACATGAATTTTTTTAATCCAATCAATTGAATTTGAACCAATCATAGAATTTACATAAGTTATCAATTTGTAGAAAAATACGCCGTATTATTGTAGAAAAATATATGAGTTAGCAAAAGGAACCCGATGGACATATATAGATAAAACTCGTATAATTATAAAATGACATGTCCTCGACATGCTTATTTTATAATTATCAGCTCTAAAGTTATTTTACTAAAAGCTTAGAGCTGTATTCTTGAACTACATACAAGATTACAAAACTCCAATAAGTTTTTTCTCTATGACATATCATGATTTTGACTTCTCCATAGGATAGCCATAATTGGCTCAAGGAAAAATCCCATTTAATCTTCTTGATCATATTTATCTTATGTTCTATTATCTCACCAATTGAATACTTAGTATTTATACCTAATACTAATAGTAAACTATTTGGTCATGCAAATGTATCAAAATGGCCAAGTGCTCTAGTTTTCCTATTCCAGGATAATGTTTATAACAAGATATCTAACTATACTAAAGAGTTATGGATTTTACGTCTATGAATAATAACTTTACATCATTCAGGAGTCATGTCTCCAACGTATCAGTATGTGTACCTTAATTTAATTCAAGATGTCCCTCTTTGGTACATCAACGGACAAAAGTTAAGGATACAGATCTATTAATCCATTTTAGGACTAAGATAAAACACACATCACTATCCAAAGTGAATTGATTTGTTTAAATGTAATTATTAATTAAATCAATTAATCTTTAGTCTTAATATGATAGATCATCACTAATGACAATATACCAATGTCTCTACTCGTGGAGTTCCAACTCTAATGACCAAGATAAGTCTTGTCCCTAATACAATATAACAATCTTATTATGAATAAAGTGCCCAACTTTATTCCCTCGATTGTGGACCTTTTATGTTTAGGTTATCACCTTAGGATTCATGTTTTTTGCATAATTTTTCCATCATATACATGATCTTAATAGTTTAGAATGACAGTTTTAGACTTTAGTTTGCTCATCGTATATTCATCACAAAGGAATATAAAGAGGACAATGTTGAGATATGACATAAATAATTAATTTTTATTGATCAAGTATCTCAAAAACAATGATATTGCTTAGTCCTCGGGGTACCAAGTCTAACAATCTCCCACCTACCTTAAGTGAGTAAATCTTACATGTTACATATCCCTATAGCCTTGATAGTCTTTTCAAAAGTATTCGATAGTAGCACCTTCGTGAAGGATAAACTATATTATCCTAGAATGCAATGATGCTTATTGCCACGTGTGCACTCTCTGTGGACCCCTTTATTATATGATACTTCTGGACTATGTGCTAACTTGTCTTGTGATATCTTGACTCCTTAGTATTAGATATAGGTCCACCGTTATCACACCATAATGTAATTTGTTTATCCATACCATGGACTACCTCAAGATGCCCAAAGAACTTGTGGAGATACGCTGCTTCTTTCGAAGCATCACTAGTAGCCCCAAACTCGGCTTCCATCATTGAATCTGTAGTGTAAGCTTGCTTGACACTCTTCCAAATAATAGCGCCTTATCCAAGACTATATATAAACCTAGAAGTCAATTCTCTCAAATCCAATAGGATTGAAAATCTAAATTAGTGTATCTAAGAGGTGTTAGATCCTTACCAAAATACACTAGCATATAGCTTTTAGACCTTCTTAGGTTGACAATATGCTTAATCGCACTCAATGATTTGGTCCAAGATTCGACTAATAATGATTTACTATCCTGACTGCTTAGCATATGTCAGGTCGTGTGCAAAGCATCACATACATAAGACTACTTAAAGTTGAAGCATAAACCATCTTCTTTATGTATTTTCTTTCCTCATCTATGAGTGAATAGTCTTTCTTAGAAAGAGTTATTCTAGATCTAGATGGTTGTCTACCTTTCTTAGAATTTTGCATCGTAAACTTCTAGAGAATTTTGTCTATGTAAGAAACTTAGGATAGAGCTATCATTTTGTTCTCTCTATCTTGAAAGATTTAGTTACCCAAAACATAATTTGCCTTACCCAAGTCCTTCATGTAAAACTGCTTAGTCAACCAAATTTTGACTGATGACACAACCCTTCCTACGTTATTGCCAAGAAGCAGAATATCATCGACATAGAGAGGTAAAAAAATCACCTTCCATCCTTGATGTGTTTATAAGTACAAGGTTCATCCATGTTTTGTTCAAATACATAAATCATTCCCACTTCTTCAAAAATAAACTTTAGCAACTTGCAAACTTTATTCTCTTGACCCTTAGTTTTAAACCCGTCTAGTTGTACCATATATGGGTCTTATCAAGGCCATTCAAAAAGGCCATCTTGACATTCATTTGCCATATCTCATAATCAAGAGCAGTAGCAATGAACAAGAGATTACAAATGGACTTAGGCGTGGCTACAGGCGAAAAGGTTTCAACGTAATTGATTACTTCCTTTATCCTTTACCTCCTTGTCTGGCCTTATAGGCTTTGACCTTTTACTCTGCTCTTCTTTTTCTCTTATAGACCTACTTACATCCTATGAGTTTTACGCCTTCGGGAAGGCCCATAAGCTCCCAAACTTGATTAGTGTCCATAGATTTATCTTAGTGTTTATACCTTCAGTCTAGAGTTTGGCATCTATATCCTCCATAGCCTGTTCTTAAGTTTAAGGATCCATGTCATGCTCAACCAGGCTTCACCATTGAACATATACTTCTTAGGTTGACATCTGACCCTCCTACTTCGCCAAAGCTTCCTAGGTTGTTATTATTGATTAGATTAGTTTTCTTTGGAACCGCTGGAGCAATCATATTGCGTCCCATCTCTTCGAGTACTTCTATATTACGAGGTTTAAAGTTGTTCATCTAACTTTCTTGAAGGAATGTTGCATTCATTAAAACTACAACTATTTTCTTCCCGATTATAAAAATAACCTCCTCTTGCCCTTTTAAGATATGTTATAAACACAAAAACTTTTCAATATGCATCCAACTTATTTTCCTCCTTATCCAAGACATGTTCAGGACATCCCCATATGCGAATATGGTTTACGGATGTATTCCTACCCATCTTCAACTTGTAAAGAGTTTTAGGAGCTAAATTTAAAGGCACATTGTTTAAAAGATAGCGTATGTTTTATAGAGCATATCCCTAAAAAGATAGTGATAATGTAGTGTAACTCATCATGGATCTAATCATATCCAATAAGGTGCTTGTTTTTCTCTCAGATACACCATTCTGTTGCGGAGTGCTGGGTCCAGTCGAATGGGATAAAATCTCATTCTCTATTAAGTGACCTAAGAACTTATCAAAAAAGTCTTCTCTACCTCGATTGGATTGAAATGCCTTTATAGGTTTACCTAATTGCTTTCCCTCTTCTACTTAAAACTCCTTGAACTTGTCAAAGGTTTTGCTCTTATGATGCATAAGTTAAACATACCCATATCTTTAGTAGTCATCAATGAGAATGACATAATGTCTATACCCTCCTTGTGCCCTAATGTTCATAGGACCACAAACATCACTATTTACTAGTTTTAGAACTCCTTCGAGTCAATTGTCCTTAGACCCACATAGTCTTTTGGTTACTTTGCCCTCCAAATAAGATTCACATTATAGTATAGATTCCATCTCCAAATCGTTTTAAGGTCCATCTTTTACTCATTTTTGTATTGTATTCAAGCTAATATAACCTAATCGTAAGTGCCAAAGGTATGTCTTACTAGAGTGAGAAGTTTTAAGCCTTTAGAGTCTAATTAACTTTAGTGTTTAGTAGCGAGTCTATTTTAGATTTGATAAAACACAAATTGTTTTACATCCATCCATTACATATAAAAGACTTGTTTTTATGAATCATAACTTTATTGTTAAAAGAAATTGAATAAGAATCCTTAAATAAACAAGCAACAAAAATCAAATTCCTTTTAACTTGAGGAACATGAAAGCAGTCTTGCAAAACTAAATATCTAAAACTATCAAAATAAAGATGAATGCCTTCTATTGCTTTGGCTAGCACCATGGTTCCTTTGTCCATCTGCAACGTAAAGTGCTTATTCATCATCCTTCTCATTTGTTTGAACCCCTGTAAAGAAATACAAACATGATTAGAGGCTGCAGAATCTATGACCTAAGTGTCACTTGATTCCTCAATTAAACATGTTTCAGTAAAAAGAAGTTCACACTTACCTCATTTAGCTAGAAAGTATTTGTAATTCTTCTCCATATGCCCAACTTTCCCATAGTGAAGGAACTTAAGCTTCTTTTGGTTCTTCTTCTTATCCTTCTTATTCTTGCCCTTTGTTGGTGGAATAAAAGACTTTCTGTTGTTAGCCTTTCACTTTTTTCTATTTCCTGAGTTGGGATTAGAACTAGATGCAACTATCAGGCTTGCCTTTGTAATGGTAGGGACATCCTTAATTAAGTTCTCAAACTCTTATAGTTGCTTCATCAACTCAGTCAAGGTTATATTTTGTCTAACTCTAAATAGGATAAACTCTTTGGAAAGAGTCTCAAAAACCATAGTCATTTATAACTTAGCATTGATATTAGCTCCATAGGTTTGAACCTCAGCTAGGTAACCCATGACCAACATCATATGCTCCTTTATAGATGTTCCTAGTTTATACTTGCAATTCAGTAGCTTCTGTAGAGCTTCTTGCTGCTTTGTTAAGGCATGGCCTCCAAATATGTTTTCAAGACTATCTATGATCTTGTTAGACTAGGTATCCTAAGGATTATATGATGTGATTGTTTTTAAGTTATTTAATCAATAAAGAATTTAATATTTTTTCATACATCAAATATGTCCTCATTAATGTTGAATGTATGATAAAAAAAACAAAATTCTAAGGCTATCAATCTAAACCTTTAATATCATGTATATGATGGATAGATTGTACAATAGATATGAATCTTAAGGTAATAGTCTGAATATAAAAGGTCCACAACTGAGAAAACAAAGTTGAGCACTTTATTCATGTTAAGATTGTTCTATTGTGTGCATCCTTAACAGAGATGACTTATTATGGTCATCAGAGTGGGACTCCACGAGTAGAGATGTTGGTATATTTTTATTGGTGACAATATTTTGGATCAAGACTAAAGATGAATGAATTTGATTAATAACTCCATTTGTATAAACCAATTCACTTTAGATAATCATATATATTACATCTTAATCCTAAAATGAATCAATAGGTATGAATTTTTAACTTGTCTTTTGATGTACCAAAGGGTGACATCCTGAATTATATCTAACATTAGCCAATACATGAAAAATGGCAGGTGTTACACTAATCAGTTCAAACGAGAGGATTAGATAGCTCTCTAGGAGCTAGAAACACTTGACAGCTAGCTGCCACATCAATCCGATTGACCGTCCCTAGTGTAAGGTGGTCGACTGCCCCTACTATGTCACCGTTCTATTTTTAACACGATTTAGCTATGGGAATTTGATCCAAACTCAAATTTTGAAGCCTAACTTGATAAGAATGAGTCCCAATCTAACCACTAAATAGGGAACATTTTCCTATGGTTTTACATTATTTAGTGAAGTCACTTGAGGGGTTTAGAGAGAGAAATTCTATTACTTTAAAAGACTTGTTGTTCAACACCTGGAACAATAATTCTTGTTGTTTTCTTATGAGTGTGGGGAGTAGTTACCAAGGGAGAATCAATCGACGTGTGCCCACTCACACTCTTGTCGTGGGAAAGAGAATAGCAAAGAAAACTAGTTGGTTGAGGCTCTTTCGTTGATCATTGTCAATCGCAATTCTGTCATCTGATTTCCTATTAGAAGTGTTGTCTGATTTTACAAGTTATGAAAGATCTTTTATTAATTTATTATATATAGTATGTCTGACTCGTTTATGGAAAAGAGTATTTATAAAAAAAATTTTAAAATCAGCTGCATGTTCCTTTTTAAACAATTAGAACCATAAGGACAGACACTACATGAAGAAGGTTACAATGAAAAGATACAAGATAAAGAATTGATAATATGTTTCAGTTAGAATTTTGTAATCTTTATTTTCTATTCTCTAGGATGGAGCCATGATATTACAGTTATTTATTATATTGCTTGTAGCTTTGCCTATTGCCTTGCTTATTTGCTTTATAATATATTTTGCTATGTATGTTGATAACATGCCATGTACAATAAGGAGTGCTGCTCATAAAAAGTTGTTCATGTATGTTAACATAAAACCATGTTTTTTAAAAATATTGAGTAGGAGAAGGTTTTGATTGTGAGGACCTAAGGTATCCATTTTGGTCCATACGTAACACATGATAGTTCTGACCCCCTAGGAAGGAATGCATCATGTACTGAGTTGGATCTCTAAAAGGATAATTTGCTTTAGCAAGTTTTATCATTGATCACACCTAGGTGACAATTATAAACCATGGATAAAGTAGTTGAAACGATGGTTAAACACTAAAGATTAATTTTATAAGTAACTTCCCCAAAAAGCTATGTTAATAAATTTAATAGTCAATGAAAGTGATTATTAGTATATGCGAGACCAAGACGAGTCTTAGATGGTATATACTAATCGGATGGGATTTGTATTTCTAATTGAATTTGGCAAGTATCCCCTAGTAGGCTTGTTGAATTTTGAATTAGGAATTATCATTGTAAGGTTGTGATTTTTTCAAGGTTTTGACGTATAAACACATAACATGTTTGCTTATATGTTTGTTTGCTTATGTTTGATATATGAATTTTTTTTGTAGAACAAAAATGTCTATGGTTTTTGAGACTCTATCTACAAAGTTCATCCTATTTAGACCTTCATACAATTTGAACCATAGATAGGATATGACATTAACTGAGTTAATGAAGTAGTTGCGGGAGTTTTAAAACCTAATTAGGGAAGCTCTGGCTGATGGCGATATGAACTTGGTGGTTACATTTAGTTCTAACATTAACTATGGGAATGGAAAGAAGCAAAAGGCAAAGAAAGGGAAGTTTTCTATTCTAGCAAATGGCAAGGATAAGAAGAAGAACTCAAAGAACAAAAAGTGTTTCTTTTGTGAGAAAATTTGGCATATTAAGAAGAATTACAAAGACTTGTTAACTAAAAGAGATAAGTGCAAACTTCTGGTTGTTGAAAATTGTTTAGTTAAAGAATCAAGTGACACTTGGGTTATAAATTCTAGAGTGGCTAACCATGTTTGTATTTTTCTACAGAGGTTCAAGGAAACGAGAAGTCTACTCAATGAGCTTTTCACATTGACAATAAGCAATGGGACTCTAGTGTTGGCTGAAGCAGTAGGAAAGTCCATTTTTATTTTGATAGTTATAAGAGTTTAGTTTTGAGAGATTGTTTTATGTTCTTAAATGTAAAAGGAATTTAATTTCTATTGCTTGTTTATTTAAGTATTCTTATTTAGTTTCTTTTAATAATAATGTTGTGATTCGTAAAAGCAAATCTTTTATTTGTAGTGGATGGATGCAACCTATATTTTTTCAAATCTAAGGTGGACTCACTATTGAACACTAAAATTAATGATAACATTAAAAGACTTAAAACTTCTTACTCTAATGAGACCTAGCTTTAGCACTTGTGATTAGGTCACATAAGTCTTAATAGGATTCAAGGGTTGGTAAGGGATAGGCCTTTAAGCAATTCAGAGGTGGAATCTATACCATAGTGTGAATTTTGTTTGGAAAGCAAATGACTAAAAGACTATTCGGGTCTAAGGGCAATCGAGCTGAAGAGGTTCTAGAACTTATGCATACTAATGTTTATGATCCCATGAACATCAAGGCTTAAGGAGGATATGAGTATTTTGTCACTTTTATTGACGATTACTCGAGATATGGGTATGTTTATCTAATGTATCATGAGAGTGAAACTTTTGACAAGTTCAAGAAGCTTCGAGTGAAAGCAAAGAAGAAATTAGGTAAACCCATAAAGTCACTTCGATCCAATAGAGGTGAAGAGTACTTGTCTGATGAGTTTTTAGAACACTTAATAGAGAGTAGGATTTTATCCCAATTGACTATGCCTAGCATTCCACAATAGAATGGCATGTCTAATAGAAGAAATAGGACCTTATTGGACATTGTTAGGTCTATGATAAGTTATTCTACAATGCCACTATCTTTTGAGGATATACACTACAAACGGCATGTTATCTTTTGAACTATGTACCTTCAAAATTGATTCCTAAAACTCCACATAAGTTGGGGACAGGTACGAAGACATCCTTGAACCATATTCTCATATGTGAATGTCCTACTCATGTCTTGGATAAAGAAGCAAATAAGTTGGAAGCATATTTAGGAGTGTGTAGTTTGTAGGATCTTCAAAAGGGACAAAAAGTAGTTATTTTTATAATCAAAAAGAAAATAAAGTCATGGCTTTTACAGATGAGACTTTCCTCGAGAAAACTTACATGAACGACTTTAAGCCTTATAGTAGAGTGGTACTTGAAAAGATGGAGAGCAATACTCACTCTGGGGTTTCCAGTAGAAACCAATCTAATAAATGTGGAAAAACTAGAGGAACAACAACATAGAGAGCTTTGGTATAGTAGGACGATCAGGGGTTAACCCAAAAAGTATATGTTCAATGGTAAAGCCTACTTAGTTGAACTAGTTGAACATGACAGAAATCCTTACACTTACAAAAAGGCTATCGAGGATGTTGATTCAAAGCGCTAGACAAAAGCTATGAGTGCTGAGATAAATTCTATAAAGACTTATCAAGTTTGGGAACTTATGGACCTTCTTGATGGGGTAAAACCTATCGAATGTAAGCGGGTTTACAAGAGAAAGAAGGGTGCAGATGGGAAGGTTGAAACTATAAGGCTTGACTGGTAGTAAAAGGATACACGCAGAAGGAAAGAATAGATTATGAGGAAACATTTTTATCTGTAGCCATGTTTAAGTCCATTCACATTCTCTAGTCCATTGTAGCCATTCTCAATTAAGAGATTTGGCAAATGGATATAAAGACAGCTTTCTTAAATAGCCATCTTGATGAGACCATTTATATGGTACAACCAGACTTGTTCAAAGCTAAGAGGTCAAGATAATAAAGTTTACAAGTTGATAAAATCTATTTATGGACTTAAGCAAGCTTCTCGTTTTTGAAATGTAAGATTTGATCAAGTGAACAAGACTTAGGTTTGAATAAAACGTGGATGAACCATATGTTTACAATTAAGGACATGAAGGTGGTTTTTCTACTGCTCTATATAAATGATATTTTGCTTATTAGCAATGACATTAGGGCATTGTCATCAGTGAAAGTTTGGTTGACGAAGCAGTTTAACATGAAGGACTTGGGTGAAGCTAATTATGTTCTGGGTATCCAAAGCTTTCGAGAAAAGAAAAAAAATGATAGCATTATCCCAAGCTTCCTAAATAAAAAAAAAATTCTCGAGAAGTATATAATACAAAATTCTAAGAAAGGTGGACAACCATCCAAGTCTTGAATTACTCTTTTTAAGAAAGACTATCTAAAGTCTGATGAAGAAAGAGAATGCAAGAAGAAAGGGCGTTACACTTTAGCAGTGAGTAGTCTTATGTATGCTATGCTTTGCGCATGACCTGACATATGTGATGCAGTCAGGATAGTAAGTTGATTCCGATTAGAACCACTGATCTAGGATTAAACCATTAGGTTGCGGTCAAGTATATTTTCAAGTACCTAAGAAAGACTAGAGGTTATATGCGAGTGTATTTTGGTGAGGATTTAACATCTCTTGGATACACTAATCTAGAGCTTAACATATATTACCTAGCCCTAATTATGAATTAATTATGGAAGGTCGACCTATATGTAATGGCCATCTCAAATGGACGACTCTAAGAAATGAGTAATAAAATATCTATAATTTCAAGAGTGCAATTCTAAGTATTTAGTGGAGTTATATTCGAATTAATAAAAGAGTAATATATTGATTAAAGAGTTTATTTAATATATTAGTTTTATTGGAGCTTGAAATTATGAGTCCATTAGTCCCCCCATCGTACTTGTAAACACTATTTAGATAAGTGAAATTCTTGACTTAAGCAATTAATTTAGAATTATGAAATTTTAAATTAAATATTACTTAAAAGAAATTAATTTTGAATTAATTTATATTTATATATATTAAATAATTAGATTATTTAAATAAATAAAATAAAATCATTAATTTTAGAAGATGGGTCGCGCTGTATGTAGTGCCTGTGCCATAAAGGAAAAGTTCCTTGTGCACATTAAAGCTTGTTTACAAAGTTTTTATATTTAGTATTTTCAATTTTTAATAAATGTAATTTAATTTAAATATGGAAAGTTTAAAAAGGAAACAAATGAGATTGATAACAAGCAATATTCTCTTTTGCACTATTATGAGAATGGCGCCACATGCACAGACAATCTCTATATGTGGCACCTATAACATTACCAAGAAAGGGAAACTTATGTCTTTTATTTAGTTAAATATTTGATATTAAAATTAAAATAAGAAGACTTTTTAAAATTAATTAGCTCTCTTATTCTCAATAAATAGAGGTCTCATTTATTCATAAGAGATATACTTGTGAGTTTTCGAGATACTGAGAGTACTCTGTCAAATTCATCCTGTTAGTAGGCGTGTAGAAAAGAAAAAAAGAGAGAAGAAAAGTTCTTCATCACAAGACCCGTTCTGCCCGTGTGTTTAGATTTGCGGAGACTTAAATTATTTGAGCTATCATTTAGAAACCATATTCCTTCTAAGCCCATACATACATCCATTCCATGTCAAGGGCTAGGCAAGGAAGATGGTGGTTTCGTCTTGAAGAGAATGGCCTTTGCAAGTCGCATGTTTCTAATCCGTCTTCATTTTTTTATAAGCAAAATTTGATAAATATTTATTTAAGCATTAAATTAATATAATCTATAGCGGTTTATAGAAATTTTGAGAAAATTTTTGTTATATATGGTCTGCACCACAACCGTGTTTTCGCTATTTCTTGTGAAAAATATTTTCCAAAACCAACATTGGTACCAAAGCCGACTATAGAATATATTAATTTAGCATGATTATGAGATAATTGTTTGAATAAACATATACGTTCTCAATTATGTATGTATGTGATAGGTAGGCACTTTGCATTGATATGTACGTTTATTGTTTAATTATTCATATGATAAATGATGAATGTATGGACAATAGATTCGGTCGTTACTTATATGGTTCCGAGAATCTCTTTTATAATCATAATTTTTTTTTTCATTAGAAATGACGTTCACCTGAAATTAAAGGGTTAGGAATTTTTTGTAATTTCTTTTTCCATAATTTTATATTAATGTAATATCAAAGATGAAAGATTTTTTAAAGACCCGAGGAATCAAAACTAACGACCATGAGATGGTCAAAGGTTAATATTTGAGAAACTGTTAAGAAAACATGAAAAAACGGAGTTTTTTTGCTCCAAGCTACAACACCGCACCAACTTTAGTGCTGCGGCACTGGCTAGATGAGCAAAGTGCACTGCAGCATGATTCATTACTTATGGCCGTGTGTGGAGATAGAATTAGAGCACCACAGCATTAGAAATCAATGTTGTGGCGCCTTATCGTATTGCCAAAGCCATAATGTAGGGTTTTAGACATGTTTTTCTGTTGTTTTCTGACCTCGTTTCGATTTACACCTTAAGGAAAACAATGACAATCCAAAGAAAATTACAAGAATACCCATGAAGATTATTAAGATTAAATAAATTAGGAATTTATTTTCATTATTTTCAATTGGGTTGTAAATTAAATATCTAAGAAACCCGTCAAATCCATCTCAATTGTCGAAATTGAATGCTTTATTTGTATGTGATAATTTTATTGTATGTCCATGCATTGTAACATGTCATGTTAATTCCAGTGTGTCAACTCGTTTGTTTTATAACATGCTATGCATACATGCGTATTTATTTATTGCATTAGAATTGTTTTAGTTATAAATATGGAACATGCATAGTAAATTAATTTAAAGAGATTCTGAGATTAACGGTTGCAAATATGATTTGCAAAATAGTATTATTATATGAAATTGAATTTAAGAGTTAAATTTTAAAATTTTCATATATCTAGAAATATAAAGTGTCTATATTTTTAAAAATTGTAAACCATGAGATGATTTAAAAATAAAATACATATTTGCAAAATATTGACTAAGAAAGGGTTGTATGACAATGCGCCCCACTAGTCTCCACTGTTAGAATAATGCCGTAAGGATAAAATGGCGCCTTGAGAAGCATTGATTTCGTCCTCCCAATAGAGGGTGTCCATTTGAGTTGATACAAAGTTGTCCTTTCTAGCGATAGAAACATTAAATGTACCTCTAATTTGACATACCCTACAGCAACACTCTAGAGTTAAGTCCTTAGGATCTGAAATGGTGGGTTACACTTATAAAAATTCAATTAAATGTTAATTGCATTTTTTTGCCAAAACAACGGTAGTTAATAAATATGAAAATGTGAGATATTTTGAATAGTATTTATTAGTTGACAGTGTCTTAGTTTGATTTGCAAATAATTTGACTACCTTATGGTGGTACTTTGTTTGTAGTAAATTGAATTATTGATGGTTAAATTTAGTAAAATTTTTTTATGTATTTTTCATGTGCATTCATGCATCACATTTACTATGCCTAAAACTAGTTGTTATTTGCTTATGATATTCATACACACATATTTAATGTTTAGTTATTATTCCAATAATATGTCTAATTCAATCTTCAACCTACTTTCAACTGAACAACTTATTGACAAGAACCATGCCAAATGAAAAACTAACATGCACATAATACTCTTAAATGACGATTATGATTTTGTCATATGGTAAGAGTGCCCTTCGAGCCTTATAGGTAACGCAAGAGGAGCCGCCTAAGAGGTATATTCTTATTGGCAAAATGCCAACTGAAAAGCCAAAGCTACTTGCTAGCTAGCATGTCTGAAGTACTTCGTTAGAAGCATGAGAATATAAAAACTACTTATGAGATATTGCAGTCAGTCAATGGGATATTTGGGCAACCAAACAAAAAGGCACATCTTGATGCTGTGAAGCTACTCTTGAACATTAAAACCTATTCATAACCACATGCTCACCATGATTAACCATTTTCATGAGGCGGAGTGCAATGGACCAACAATATCAGGGTACATACTGGATATGATCTTAGATAGTCTAAGTCTTGCCTTCCAACAGTTCAAGACAAACTATGTCATGAACAGTAGGCACATGGGGCTCACTCAATTGTTGAATGAGCTTCAAAAGTTTGAGACTATCAACTATATAGATAGCAATGAAGCAAATGTTGTAAAAGCTACTAGTTCTTCAAATCCAAAAAAGTGGAAGAACACAGATGTTGGAAAACCTAAAACTAAGAAAAAGAAGAACCAAGATAAATGTGATTTACTAGTTTTAGAAACATGTGTTGTAGAGAATGAGTTTTCAACCTAGGTAGTTCACTTAGGAGCAACTAATCATGTTTGTTCTTCTTTGTAGAGTCTTAGTTTTTCAAGGGAATTTACAGATGGGGAGTACACGATGGTCGTGGGCAACGGAGCTAGGGCTTCGACAAAAGTAATGGGGGAAGTTAGACTTCAGTTTAGGAATAGTTATTTAGTTTTGAACAATATTTATTCTCTTTTGGGATTCAGAAGAAATTTGATTTATATTTGTAAAATAAATGAACAATTATTTTAAGTTTCTTTTGACAATGAAATTTTTTCTATTTCAAAGAATGATTCAAATATATGTTCTAGAAAACTAAATGAGGGTTTATATTTTCTTAAACCTAGTCTTAAACCACTGCTTAACATTGAAATGTTCAAAGTAGTTGAACCTGAGAATAAAAGGCAAAAGATTGATCATGATAATTACTAGACATGTATGCCGTAGGGAGTAAAAATGTAATATATTTTTGGAGACATTTTTATCAATAAAGAATTTATTTATTATTCATATACCAAATTGTTGGCCTCTTTACTTTCATATTTGTTGACTGTATGATAAGCAAACAAAAGTCTGAGACTGTCGGTCTAAGCCTTTAGAATCAAGCATATGATGGACAGATTAGAGGGTCTAAATTATAAGATTTACAATCGAGAGAATAAAGTTGGGTGCTTCATTCATGCAAAATTTGTTATATTGTCTATATCCCTAATGAGAGACAGATTGTCTTGGCCATCGGAGGTGGACTCTATGAATAGAAAAATTGGTACATTGTCATAGGTGATGATGTATTTGATCGGGACATAAAGTATAATTGATTTGGATTAATAATTCTATCTCGACAAATCAATTCACTTTAGACAATCATATGTGCTGTATCTAAATCTTGAGATGAATAGTGGGCCCGTTATATTACTTATGTCTTTTAATATACCAAAGGGTGGCATCTACAATTTATGTTGGTATACATGCTGGTATGTTGGAGACATAACTCTTGATAGCGTAGACTTGTTATTCATAGATATGAAATCCATAGTTCCTCTTTAAGAGTAGTTGATATCCTCTTATATGAGTTATCTTATAATTGAAAAACTGAAGCGCTCAATCATTTGGATACATAGGTGTAACCGAATGGTATACTGTCTTTGGATGGAAAGTTTTCCGATTATGAGATAATGGGACGTAACAGAAAAATAATTGGGAAGATAAGACAGAATTTATCCTTAAGCCGATTATGGATAATCCTATGGCGATATAATATATTATGATATGTCATGGGAACTTAGCTATTTGGGCTTCGTAATTCTATATAGTTCGAGAATGCAACTCTTAGCTTTTAGTGGAATAGCGTTAGAGTTGATAATTATGAAATATATATCTGGGATATTGGGTTTCACAATTATCAGGAGCTTAAACTATATAGGTCCATCAAGTCCTCTTTACTAGCTCATAATAAATCTTGTAACAATACGGCGTGCTTTTCCAATAAATTGGTTACTTATGTCAAATTATAAGATTGGCTGAAATTAGGTAGGATTAGATAATTCATGTTTGCTTATCAGTTGAATTAATTTTGTAAAAACTTAATTCATGATAAACTTGTTGAATTATTGAGATCAGATAATTTATGTCTATTTATTGGTTGGATTAATTTTAAATCAATTAATTCAAGATAAACTTGTTGAATTGTCAAAAATATTTATTTTTCTAGAGATTATCTAGATATGACTATTTTAATCAGATAACTTATCTATTGGGAATTAAAACTAAGGCTCTATCCTAAGAATCTTAGATAGGAAATAAAAGATTCGCATGGATCATTTATTGTTAGTTTGGTAGGCCGATCTTTTAGTTCGGTCTACCGATTGAGTAAGTTCGATAGGTCGATCTGCTAGTTCGCCCTGCCGATCGAAACGATTTATGATCACACATTTTTAGACGTGATTTTTTTATTAGATATTAATCTTGATTTGAATTTTCAAAGCCTTATCTCATAAGGACCAACTTAGGCACAAACTCTATAGATAAGGAGTGAGACTCATAAGTTATTGAGATCAGTTGAGGAATTAACAGTGAGCACTCCAGTCTATGAGTCTCTACAACTCCTTGAGATATATTATTCACAAATCACAAACCTTAGTTCTAGGTTTCCTTGATTGGTTGGAAGGAGTGTCACTGGGAAAAAGCTGAATGACTTGCACCCATACGCACTCTGATCGTAAATAGAGAATAATAAAGAAGACTAGTTGGTTGAGATTCTTCTGGAATGCCTTTCTCTTCACAGATTGCGGGAGCTTTTCGACAACCGTGGTTAGTAAGATCTAGTTAATTTATACATATAGTGTGTCAAACTTGTATTTTGAAAAATATTCTAGTATAAAAAATTTTAAAATTCTACTACGTAATACTTTTCCAACAATTGGTATCAGAGCTAGGGTTATTACGTAAATTTGTAAGTTTGTGATCATGTTATATGAATAAATTATGTGATCTTGATCTCTCCTATGCTTGAATATCAATTTTTTTGAGAGTTGGCACTCTAGGGTTTTTATATATTTATATGTTATCATGGATT
This sequence comes from Artocarpus heterophyllus, assembly GCA_025403435.1. Classification (NCBI taxonomy): domain Eukaryota; kingdom Viridiplantae; phylum Streptophyta; class Magnoliopsida; order Rosales; family Moraceae; genus Artocarpus; species Artocarpus heterophyllus. Next base: position 29,839,680 of record CM046349.1, read on the forward strand.
ATATGGTGAATGTTTATTGAGTTATTATGATCGATTAAATTTATTAATTAATTATTAATTAATTTATGCCGGTTATGGTTCCTTAGAGGTTAGAATGTATATCTAAGTTTTTCATGTAATTAGATGGTGTACTATCATCTCCGTTTAGTAATTATTATTTACTTTTAAAGTTGTAAGAATTCTATAATTAAATAATCATTCAGAGAATACAGATCTAGAAGATGGATGATAGCGTTCCACAGGTATTTTCTGAGTCTCTAATTTTTTGTTTTTGAATTGTTGAAAATAAAATTGAAAAACTACATAAAAATTGTATTTTCTAGAAGTTGTGATTTCTGCTCGGTTAGCATGCTGAATCCTTAGGTTCGGCAGGCTGATGGTTATAGATGGGCAGGCCAAATCTAGGATCGGCAGGCCATCCGCAGGGTAGAATTCTAATGATTTTGGTGGCAAGCCAAACTTTCAAGTTCGATAGGTTGATTTGTCATGACTAATGGGCCAGACTGTAAAGTTCGGCAGGTCGAAGGTTCATAACCTGTAGTCCGGTCACATAGATCGGCATGCCGGTAGAGAGCTATAAATTTTTCAAAAAATGTGCAATTTTTTGGTGTAGTTTTAATTTTATTTTTGGGACAATTTTGAGAAACATTAAATTTAGATATGACTAAAAATATGGAGTATTCGATCTATATGGGACTGAAGACTTAAAGATGGAATATACATGAAGAGGGACACAATTTGAAGATTCAAAGATGAAGAATCGATAATATGTTTTAATTATTCCCTTGTAATTTTTATTTTCTTTTCTCTATGGTGGAACCATAATATTATGGCTGTTTATTATTTTGCTTGTGACTATGCATGATTGCTTTGCTTGTCTGCATTATAATATAATTTGCCATGTATATTGATAACATGTCATATAGAATAGGGAGTGCCGCTCATTTAAAAATTTTCCATGCATGTTCTTAAATAAAACATTGAGTTTAAAAGATTGAGTGGCAGAAGGTTTTCGAAGAGAGGACCTACGGCCTCCATCGTTGGTCCATAGATAGCACATGGTGGTTCCGACCCCTAGGAAGGGACTTCATCATATATCGGGTTGGATCTCCAATAAAATAAAGTATTCTAGCATGATTTATGGTTGCACACCCTTAGGTGGTGATTATAAATCATGGATAAAATATTGAAAAGATAGTTATACACTCATGTTAATTTTATTATTAACCTCCCTTAGGAGCTTTGTTAATAAAATTAATGGCCAAAGAAATAATTATTAATATATGCTGGATTATACAGGTCCTTGATGGCATATATTAATGAGGAGGGAATCCGCATTCCTAATTGAATTTGGTAAGTCTCTCCTAGGCAGCTTGTTGAATTTTGAGTTAGGAATTATCGTTGTAAGGTTGTGATATTTTTAAGGTTTTGGCATATAAACACATTTGTATGTTTTACATGATTGTGTTATCTTACTAAATTACTATTGTATGTTTGCTTATGTTTGGTATATGATTCTTTATTATAAATTAAAAAGTCCAAAAATGCTTTATCTTCAATACTTGACAAAACCAATTAATCTGTGTGAATTATAATGCTTGGAAACAGAACCTAAATATCGTCTTGTCCTTTGAGAAATTAAAGTTTGTACTGACGACACCATGTCCTCCTGAGCCTACGGGAGATTCCACTAATGAGAAAATCTAAGCGTATGATCGTCGAAAAGATGCTAATGATTAGGCCTGCTATTTAGTTGTGGCCAGTATGAATAACATGTTGTAGGCTCAACATGAAGATTATGAGACTGCTAGGTAGATCTTGGATAATCTTAAAGACATGTTTGGAGGCCAGGCCCAAACAAAGTAGCAAGGGGTGCTTTGAAAAATTTTAAGTTGCAAACAAAGACTGAGGACGTCTATAAAGGAGCATATGATACCTTGTTGAGGCTTAAACCAATGGAGCTGACATTGATACTGAAACTTAGATGACTATGGTCTTTGAGACTTTATTTACAGAGTTTATTCTGTTTAGAGCTACATTTAATTTAAGCAATAGACGAGATATGACTTTAACAGAGTTGATGAAGTAGTTACACGAGTTTGAACTTCTGATTAGGGAAACTTGTGTTGGTAGTGAAGCCAACCTGGCAGCTGCCTCTGGTTCCAATCCCAACCTAGGGAATGGAAAGAAGCAACGGGCTAAGAACGGTAAGTCTTCTATTTTTGCAAACGGCAAGAACAAGAAGAAGAAAAAGAAGAACCTGAAGAAGCTTAAGTACTTCTTTTGCGGGAAGGTCGAGCACATTAAAAAGAATTGCAAGGACTTCCTTTCCCGACGAGGTAGGTGTGATCTTCTCATTGTTGAAACTTGTTTAGTTGAGGAATCTAGTGGCACTTAGGTCATAGATTCTAGAGCAACTAATCATATTTGTATTTCTCTATAAGGGTTCAAAGAAACGAGAAGTCTACGATATGAAGACTTCATACTTCGGATGAGTGATGGATCCTTAGTATTGGCTAAAGTAGTGGAAGACGTCCATCCTTATTTTGATAATTATAGGAATTTATCTTTGTGAGATTGATTTTGTGTTCCTAACCTTAAAAGGAATTTAATTTCTATATCTTATTTCTTTAAAGACTCTTATGTAGTGTCTTTCAATAATAAAGTGGTGATTCGTAAAAATAAATCTTTTATCTATGATGAATGGATGCAAAATAATCCATATTTTATCAAACCTAAGATGGACTTATTGTTGAACACTGAGATTAATGATAATAACTCTAAAAGACCTAAAACTTCGCACTCTAATAAGACTTGTCTTTGGCATTTACGACTAGGTCATATTAACCTAAATAGGATTCAAAGGTTAGCAAGGGATGGACCTTTAAGTCACTTAAAAATGGAATCTATATGACAATGTGAATCTTGTTTGGAGGGTAAAATGACCAAAAGACCATTTGGGTCTAAGGGCAATAGGGCTGAAGGGGTTCTAGAATTTGTGCATAGTAATGTTTGGGAACTTGTGAACATCTGGGCACGAGGAAGGTAGGAGTATTTTGTCACCTTTATTGATGATTACTCAAGGTATGGGTATGTGTACCTAATGCACCACAAAAGCAAAACTTATGACAAGTTCAAGGAGTTTTAGGCTAAAGTAGAAAAGCAATTAGGTAGACCCATAAAGGCATTTCCATCGGATTGAGGTAATGAATACCTTTCTGATAAGTTATTGGGACACTTATTAGAGAATGAGATTTTATCCCATTTGACTGTGTTGGGCACTCCACAGCAGAATGGCATAGCTAAGAGAAGAAATAGGACTTTGTTGGACATGGTCAGGTCCGTAATGAGTTATTCATCATTGCCTTTGTCTATTTGGGGATATGCACTACAAACCGCATGTTATCTTTTGAACAATGTGCCTTCAAAATTGATTCCTAAAACTCCTCACGAGTGTGGACGTTGAAAAAGACATCCTTAAACCATATTTGCATATAGGGATATCCGGCTCATGTCCTGTTTAAGAATGCAAATAAGTTGAAAGCACCTTCAAAAGTTTGTGTGTTTGTAGGATATCCAAAAGGAACCAAAGGAGGTTATTTTTATAACCCAAAGGAAAATAAAGTCGTGGTTTCAACTAATGCAACTTTCCTTGAGGATAGTTACATAGACGACTTTAAGCCTCAAAGCAAGGTGGTGCTTGGGGAGTTGGCGAGTGATTCGATCACTCTGGGGGTTCTGAATGAAACTATTCAAATCAAAGTAGAAAAACCAATCGAACATGAACAACAACCTAAGGGGCTTCGGCATAGTGGGAGGATCGGGCGTCAACCCAAGAGGTATATGTTTAATGGTGAGGCCTTCTTGGCTAAATCGGATGAACATGATAGGGATCCATACACTTACAAAGAGGCCATGGAGGATGTTGATTCGAAACTCTAGACAGAGGTCAGGAACATAGAGATGAAGTTTATGGAGACTAATTGGGTCTTGGAGCTTGTAGATCTTCGCAAAGGAGTAAAACCAATAGGGTGTGAATAGATCTATAAGAGAAAGAGAGGAGTGGATGGAAAATTCAAAACCTATAAGGCTAGACTGTAGCTAAGGGATACATGCAAAAGAAAGGAATCGCCGAGGAAACCTTTTCACCTGTAGCCATGCTTAAGTCCATCCACATTCTCTTATCCATAGTTGCCGCTCTTAATAATGAGATTTGGTAGATGGATGTCAAGACGGCTTTTCGAAATGGATATCTTGATGAGTCCATTTATATGGAACAATCAGACGGATTCAAGGCTAAGGGTTAAGAGGGTAAGGATTGTAAGCTACTAAAGTCAATTTATGGACTTAAGCAGGCTTCCTACTCTTGGAACACAAGATTTGATCAAGTTATCAAGACTTCTGGATTTGCACAAAATGTGGACAAACCATGTGTTTACAAAGTACAAACACATTAAGGATGGGAATGTGGTTTTTCTACTGCTCTATGTAGATGACATTCTACTACTTGGTAATGACGTTGGGGCATTGTCATCGGTCAAATTATGGTTGACCAAGCAGTTTGACATGAAAGACTTGGGTGACGGAAAGACTTGGGTGACGCTATTTTGTTCTCGGTATCTAGATTTTTCGAGATATGAAGAACAAAATGATAGTCTTGTCTCAAGCGAGCTACATAGATAAAATTCTCAAAAGGTTTGCAATGCAAGATTCCAAGAAAGGTGGACAACCATCTAGGTCTGAAATTACTCTTTCTAAGAAAGACTCTCCAAAGTCTGAGAAAGAAAGAAAATACATGAAGAAGGCGCCTTATACTTCGGCAGTGTGTAGTCTCATGTATGCCATGCTTTGCACACGATTGGATATTTGTTATGCAGTGGGGATTGTAAGTCGATTTCAGTCGAATCTAGGACCAAACCACTGGGTTATGGTCAAGCATATTTTCAAGTACCTGAAAAGGACTTGAGAGTATATTCTTGTGTTTTTGGGTGAGGATTTAACTCCTCTAGGAAACACTGACTTGGATTTCCAATTCTGAATGGATTTGAGAAGATTGACTTCGGGTTTTATGTTTACTCTTAGCGGCAGTGCCATATTAGGCTGGCAGTAAATGTGTTCATATCGGCACATTTACAACACGACCCATTTAGGTCGAATATGAACATGACACAATTAATAAACGTGCCAAAAATGTAAACACGAACACGACCCGCTCATGACACGTGTAACACGACACGACACGATTAACATGATTACTAAGCGAGCCATGACGGGTTGATAAGATAATAACATGCATATGACACGTTTATGACCCAGTTAACTAAAAATTAAAAAATTGAAAAAAGCCAATAAAGAAAATTAACAAAAACACAATATCTAATTAACACTAACCTACTATAAATATTTCAAATATTTTTATGTTTAAGTTTAAATGTGTTATAAACGGGCAAGTCATGTCGTGCCATGTTGACACGTTTACAGCTTGTTTAATTAAATGTGTTAACGCGCATTAGAAGTGTTAGCACAAATCTAGCCCGTTTATTTTTGGGTTATTCGTGCCAACCCTTTTATGGCCTAATTAATAAACGTGCAGTCCAAACCCGTTTATCTTGTGTCGTTTTCATATCATGTCATCGTGTTGTGTCTGAAATTATCGGCCCTATTACAACACATTAAGGATAGGAAGGTGTTTTTTCTACTACTCTATGTAGATGACATTCTACTAATTGGCAATGACGTTGGGACGTTGTCATTGGTCAAATTATGGTTGACTAAGTAGTTTGACAGGAAGGACTTGGGTGAGGTTAATTTTGTTCTCGGTAGTTAGATTTTTCTGGATAGGAAGAATAGAATGATAGTCTTGTCCCAAGCGAATTACATAGATAAAATTCTCAAAAGGTTTGCAATGCAAGATTCTAAGAAAGGTAGGAAACCATCTAGGTCTAGAATTACTCTTTCTAAGAAAGACTCTCCAAAGTCTGAGGAAGAAAGAGAATACATGAAGAAGGTGCCTTATGCTTCGGCTGTGGGTAGTCTCATGTATGCCATGCTTTGCACACGACTGGATATTTGTTAGGTGGTTGGGATTGTAAGTCAATTTTAGTCGAATCTAGGAACGAACCACTAGGTTATGGTCAAGCATATTTTCAAGTACCTAAGAAGGACTTGAGGGTATATTCTTGTGTATTTGGGTAAGGATTTGACTCATTTAGGATACATTGACTCGAATTTCCAATCTTGTCTAGATTCGAAAAGATCGACTTCAGGTTTTGTATTTACTGTAGGCAGCAGTGCCATTGCTTGAAGAAGTGTCAAGCAAGATTACACTTTGGATTCAATGATAGAGGCTAAGTATGTGGCAGCCAATGATGCTTTGAAAGATGCAGTGTGGCTCTCCAAGTTCCTTGGGGATCTTGAGGTAGTTCCTGGTATGGATAAGGTGGTATCATTGTACTATGATAATAGTACGGCAGTAGCTAATGCTAAGGAACCAAGATTTCAAAAGAAGAGTAAGCATATTGATCGGAAGTATCATGTGATAAAGGACTTTATAGATGGCAAGGATGTCACTATGTGCAAAATCGCGTCAGAGAACAATTTAGCTAATCCATTCACGAAGACGCTTACTGGGATAGTCTTCGAAAGGCATGTGGAAGCTATGGGGATGTGAGATTTGTCATATTTACTCACTTAGTGCAAGTGGGAGATTGTTAGACATGTGTACTGTTCGATTCACCCAAAATGTTTCTTTTAAACGGCGGACATTCGTAGTATAGAAAGGTTGTCATATCTACAGGGAGGTGAAAATTTATAACTTAGAAGATTGATAAATTTAAACGGTCAAAGAGGCAAGTAGTTTTTGAAAGCAAAGTTTAAAAGTAAAAGAAATATTTTTGTTATTTTTTTTATTCAAAATTTAAAACATAAAATTAAAGTGGTGAAGCTTTGAGAATCATTTGTATGTTTCGCAACTGGTATGAAATTTTTAAACTCTAATTAATAATTATCTTAAGCGTTTGATTTATTATATCTTTTCTCATTAATTGCAAGCACTTTTTGGTAATTATATAGGTCAACCGAGAGCGACAATATAGCAAGCCATAATACAGTAAGGGTTTTCCTATAAAAATAACAAATAATTATCTCTCACTAATGATTAGGTGCACTAATTATGAAAATTATAACCGCTATCACTACAATTATAATTAACATAATTTTAAGATAGAAAAGATAATAACAAATCAAAATTATTATATTTTAATGAAATAAATTATTGCATTAATTTTGACAGCACCTCGACTTATTAATTGGTTTAAGAATACACTATGTCATCCTCTGTCTACAATAAATCAAGCATTACTAAGCATTTACTATGCCAGTCCATGTCTATAATGCAGCAGAAACTCAATTTAATAAGCAAGCATGACTTCAATATTATTAATATTAATTATGCAATACAATTAAATTACATAAAGAAAGCATGATTGAATTTATGCATGAATTGGGCAGCATAATAACATTAATAATAATTATTAAAAACAGAAAGATAAAATTTATTCCACAAAAATATAAACATTACAAAACAGATATAGAGACAAAATTCATATCAGAGTACTATGCATACAAGATCATCTCTCTACCTCATCATAGGCTCTACATTAATTTAATTATTATTTTATTATTTTTACCTAAATGGGTAATGAAGAAAAGAAAAACAAAGGAAAGGAGAGAAGAAAGCCCAAAGGCCTTGAGGGGTGCCGATCAAGGGGGGAAAGCCCCCTATTTATGGTGCAAGATTGCACTGTTTATCACTTTTTTTAATATATCTTTTTACTGTTCTTTAGTGGAAGATTTGGATAAAAAATAATCCATGTGTAGTGAAATAGGCCTCCCCTAATTCACAAGAATCATGCGATACAATTGTTATATATATATATATATTCTTTTGTGCTAGTTCGCATTCGTTGGGATGCATTTTGGGCTTTGAGATCTGGTGTAACACGGATGCTGATGGTATCCAAAGAACATAATCTAGACCGTTAATATCGCGATCCAACGACTACTAGTCAAGGGCGAAAAGGGGCCCAGGCAGGACCAGTGGGAGCTAGATAAAAGGCCGTTCGATCAGTCTTGGTAATGAGATCTTACGAATGGAAGGACGAGAATTGGTGGACACGACCGCACATAACTAGACAGCACACTAAGACACGGGGGGGGGGGGGGGGGGGGGCGGCATTGACACTCGTCAGCACTGACGCGCGCTCTCCTGCTGACGCTGACGCGCGCTCTCTTGCTGACGCGTGGCATGACGCAGCTGACGTGCCTAGAGATTGAACGGCTAAGATCGTTCTGGCAGCGGATCCAATGACTCTTGTAATGCCACGTGTCCTTTTTATTCAAATTCGAATTTTGTTTATCTTCTTGATGCATTTCATGTCTAATTTTGTTCGTTTTGATGCCGTTTTGCTCCGTTTTTCCTCCAGATTTCAAATATAAAATTCACAAACATAATAAAATTAATTATTTTACACACAATATTTACAAAAACATTAAAATATTTATTTTACATTAAAACAAATAAAATTAATTACAAACTTTTAAAATTTTTAGTCTCTTTCGGTTTGACACAGATATATTTTTTAAGACTTGAAAATATTTTTAAAAATTTCTAAAAATATAATAGAATATATTCACAAACTTAAAACACACTATTAAACACATTAAAACTCAAAATAAAATAACCGCACGTTATTTTTACGGTTTTAATTATTTACAAACTAAAAACTTATTTAACATACCGAAACGACTCGAAAAATTACCAAAAATATTATTAAACATAAAAACACACTAAAAACATGTTTTTAAACACATTTTCACACTAAGACACAAAAATACTAATTAATACAAAATATTAATAAATAGAGGATTTAATGAGAAATAAAAGCATAAATAAATAATTTAAGCCTTATAAAATATACACTTTTACAATCTCATCACATCCCCCACCCAACTTATTGCTAGTCCCTAGCAATTAGAGCGATAGAATTTTGAAATGATTTGCTGAATATTCATACAATTAAAATCATTTAACTATAATTTGACTAATCCAACGAGATAGACTAACAAAACAAAAATTTTATTTGAACAATTTATATGCTATTTAACAAAATGTATATAAGCCAAACTTAGTGCAGAAAAGGGAGATAATGAATAATTATAAAGTTTCATCCAAAACTAGGAATAATATTGTTATGATATTTTGCTTCAAATCACTCATGCTGGCAACAACACTTCAAATTATTGATTTGGAACAATTAAAGAGCAAAAACATAAAAATAGAAATATTTACAAACTTTACATCTATGCATAGTGTAATGTTTGGCTTCCTTAAGCTTGCTCCATAACCCATTTAATGAGCTTTGGGTTAGTAACTCTCAGACCAGTTGGCTTAAGGTATTAGGTGTTGAAGTACCCCTTAGAACTTACTTACTCGAGTTAAAGAGGTTACAAAACTAAACTTATCCAACTTTATTCATTACTTTAAGTAATTACACACTTTATTTACTTACAATTCTTTTTATTTCTTTTTGTTTATTTCATTTTTTATTTCATTTTTTTATTTTTTTATTTAATTAGTTTATTAATTTTGAAAATATTGCTGCTTTTATTTGTTTATCTTCACAAAATAACAAAACTCAAATATTCATAATTTTAACTTACAACTACAATTAAACATTACAGTGCGTGTGTGAAAAAAATAGCTTACAAATACTTTGAAAAATGAACACATAAAAATGTTAAATAAAATCAAAGTTTTAAGAGTCCATAAAATTAGATAATTCAAAGAATAGAAAAAAAATTCATTAATATGAAATTTAGAAATGAAAACAAAATAATAGCACATTAATTACTACGAAACAAATATTTACAAAAAAAAATTTAATTTTTTTTAATTTTATAACTCGCAAAAAAAAAACACACACACAAAATGAAAAATGCACCAGAATCTAGAGCAAAATAAAAAAAAAAAATTGGGCAAAATCAAAAAACTTTTGCACAGCACAACATTGAAGCACAATTTGGAGTACAACCCTCATGCACAACCCTCTCCCCCAACCTAAAATATACATTATCTCCAATATATAAAAAGAATAGTGAGAGTAGTAAAAATATTACCTGAATCAACACAGATGTAGAGATAATCTGTAGCAAACTTTAACTAACAAATCTAAAAACTAAAATAAACACACAACAATATATTACAAACTGGGTCGTTTAAAGTCAGATTCCCTAGACTTTATTTTTTTGTTTGAAAATTAAATCACTTTTCAAATTCTTCAAGATGCGTTTCAAGAGGATATCCTCCTTAATCTCAGCCATTTTAAATGAATTATTAAGCAATTTAATTTGAAAGATTTTTCAAAGAAAATTAAAATAAAAAACACACATTTTTTATTGAAATTTATTTGAAAATCCAAACAAATAACATTTACAAAATCAAACCATTTAGAATGCGTCTCAAGAGAGACTAGTTTAACTCCTTAACTCAACCATTCTAAACAAATTTAATTAATAGCCTTCATTTTAAATTTTCAAAATAAATCTCAATGTTTTTATTTTTTAAAAGAAAAACAGAATAGCACACAAAAACATACAAAAATATATTACAAAATATATTACAAAGAAGGGAAGGTAAAGATATTACTTAAAAAGTGTTATCCTATCACTTGATACCTTGAATTCAGCAAGTCTTTCTTCCAACTCCTGGTGGAAAGTCTTCAAAGAGCGGCTTCCTCCTATAGTAAGTGTTAAAAGACATCACATATGGGTCTTGTGTGAACATGCCCTCAAGATTGACAAAATATGAAACATTTGAATTCATGCAACTTAGACTCATTTTTATGTTCTTGGTAGGTCCATAAAAATGATGCTAGAGGTGGTGGCCACATAGGATCTTGGTAAAAATGGTCTTTGGTAATTTCCTGTGGCAATTGAGGTTAAGAACCTAGGACTAAAGGTGATGGTTGTTCTTGTTCTACAGCTAAGTCTTTGTTCTCTTCCTTACATTCCTCTCTGAAAAGTTGTTCATCAAAATAGGTGGGTTCTAAATTTTCTTCATCAATGACTAAGTCAATTATTTCTTCCTCACCTAAGGGATTTTCTTCAAACAACTCAAGAGAATATTCAATTGACTCAACTGGTTCTTCTAAGTGAGAATTTTGTGCTAAGGAATCTTCGGCATGCATTGTTTCATTTTGTTCAACCTTTGACTCTAATTGACACAAAGAATATTCAAACCTATCTAGTTCTATTCTCCTCATGGTTTCCATATATTTCTCTAAAGTTTCTTCCAATGTTTCTAAGGTTTCTTCCAAATTCACCCTATTTGGGTCACTATATGTCTCTTGTAATTCAAAATTTGACTCCAAAATTTTGGGTTGATTGTTAGGCCAAGGTTTAGAAAAATTTGAATTGTTCTCCCAAATTAAATTATTCCTAGAACTATTCAATCTTCAATAATTATATTTGGCCATATCTTCCAACATATAATAGGCTTTGTCAATAGATAATTGGTAAAAAATAGTGGTATCATCTCCTCTCTCTACCTAATTTCTTGTTTCAGGATTAACCTATTTACGAAAATTTCTAGCCGATATTCTCTAGAAAGACCATGGTGAGGATATTGATCTAGCAAGTCTTTAAATCTCCACCAAGTACTATAAAATGGTTCTAAGTGTTGTTGGGAAAAATTTATAACAAAATGTCGATGAATTTCCCAAAACATTTTTTTTTTGATCTTTTATTTTTTAATTAAAGAAAATTTTTCAAGCTGGATAATGCTCAATTCATCAGATTCCTAGATCGTTGGGGGCTCACACTGGACACGCTTGGAATTCCTAACTTTCTTAGGCAAGGATGTTAGCCTTATGGTCATGGGATCAAGTCCCAACGATAGGCCTTTTTGACAAAATCCAACAAATTTTACAATTACCCAAACTTTTAAAAGAAAAGACGAGATGCTAAGCTTTTCTTTATCAGAAATGAATAAAGTAGTGAGTGAAAAGCATCAGTTTTTTATTTTTAATTTTTTTAATAATAAACACCCTAATTAAAAATGTAAATAATTAAAATAATATTTACAAAGGATAGGGATAGATCACTTACCTGTTTTCCTGTTTAATTTTAGCAGTCTGAGAAGAGTAACGACACCTCCTCGGCAACGGTGCCAAATTTTTGCTCGATTCGCCCAAAATGTTTCTTTTAAACGGTTGACATTCGTAATATAGATAGGTTGTCGTATCTACAGGGAGGTGAGAATTTATAACTTGGGAGATTGATAAATTTAAATGGTCAAAGAGGCAAGTAGTTTTTGAAAGCAAAGTTTAAAAGTAAAAGAAATATTTTTGTGAATTTTTTTATTCAAAATTTAAAACATAAAATTAAAGTGGTGAAGCTTTGAGAATCCTTTGTATGTTTCACAACTGGTATGAAATTTTTAAACTCTAATTAATAATTATCTTAAGCATTTGATTTATTATATCTTGTCTCGTTAATTACAAGCACTTTTTACTAATTATATAGGTCAACCGAGAGCGGCAATATAGCAAGCCATAATACAGTATCTCTCACTAATAATTAGGTGCACTAATTATGAAAATTATAACTGCTGTCACTATAATTATAATTAACATAATTTTAAGATAGAAAAGATAATAACAAATCAAAATTATTATATTCTAATGAAATAAATTATTGCATTAATTTTTGCAGCACCTCGACATGTTAATTGGTTTAAGAATACACTATGTCATCCTCTGTCTACAATAAATCAAGCATTACCAACTCAATTTAAGAATACATATTAATTCGTTTAAGAATACATATTAATTTACTGTGCTAGTTTATGTCTATAATGCAGTAGAAACTCAATTTAATAAGCGAGCATGACTTCAATATTATTAATATTAAGTATGCAACACAATTAAATTACATAAAGAAAGCATGACAAAATCTATGTAAGAATTTGACAGCATAACAACATTAATAATAATTATTAAAAACAGAAAGATATAATTTATTCCACAAAAATAAACATTACAAAACAGATATAAAGATAAAATTTATACCATAGTACTATGCGTACAAGATCATCTCTCTGTCTCACCAGAGGCTTTACATTAGTTTAAATATTATTTTATTATTTTTACCTAAGTGAGTAATGAAGAAAAGAAAAACAAAGGAAAGAAGGAGAGAAGAAGGCCTGAAGGCCTAGAGGGGTGCCGATCAAGGGGGGAAAGCCCCTCATTTAAAGTGCAAGATTGCACTATTTATCACTTTTTTTAATATATCTTTTTACTGCTCTTCAGTGGAAGATTTGGATAAAAAATGATCCACGTGTGGTGAAATAGGCCTCCCCCAATTCACAAGAATCATGCAATACAATTTATATATATATATATTTTTTCTTTCGTGTTGGTCCGCGTTCATTGGGATGCATTTTGGGCTTTAAGATCTGGTGTGATGAGGATGCTGATCATATCCAAAGAACATAATTAGGACAGTTAATATTGCAATCCAATGGCTACTAGACAAGCACAAAAATGGGCCCAAGCGGGACCAGTGGGAGCGAGATAAAAGGCCGTTCAATCAGTCTTGTTAACGAGATCTTACGGATGGAAGGACGAGAATAGGTGGACACGACCGCAATCAACTAGACAACACACTGAGACACGAGGGGGCCACTAACATTCGTCAGCGTTGACGTGCGCTCTCCTATTGACGCGTGGCATGACGCAGCTTATGTGCCCATGTGTCCTTTTTTTTATTCAAATTCGAATTTTGTTTATCTTCTTGATGCATTTGATCTCCAATTTTGTCAGTTTTGATGCCGTTTTGCCTCCAGATTTCAAATCTAAAATTCATAAACATAATAAAATTAATTATTTTACACACAATATTTACAAATATATTAAAAATATTTATTTTACATTAAAACACACAAAATTAATTACAAACTTTTAAAATTTTTAGTCTCTTTCAGTTTAACACAGATATATTTTTTAAGACTTAAAAATATTTTTAAAAATTACTAAAAATATAATAGAATATATTCACAAACTTAAAACACACTATTAAACATATTAAAACTCAAAATAAAATAACCGCACGTTATTTTTATGGTTTTAATTATTTACAAACTAAGCACTTATTTAATATACCGAAACCACTTTAAAAATTATCAAAAATATTATTAAACATAAAAACATACTAAAAACATGTTTTTAAACATATTTTCATACTAAGACACAAAAATAATAATTAATACAAAATGCTAATAATTAGAGGATTTAATGAGAAATAAAAGCATAAATAAATGATTTAAGCTTTATAAAATATACACTTTTACAGTCTCATCATATGCCCTAAGGAGTAAAAATGTAATACATTTTTGGAGACATTTTTATCAATAAAGAATTTATTTATTATTCATATACCAAATTATTGTGCTCTTTACGTTCATATTTATTGAATGTATGATAAGCAAACAAAAGTCTAAGACTTTCAGTCTAAGCCTTTAGAATTAGGCATATGATGGACAAATTATGCAAATGACATGATTCTAAAGGTGACGGTCTAAATTATTAGATCTACAATCGAGGGAATAAAGTTGGGCACTTTATTTATGCAAAGATTATTATGTTGTCTATATCCCTAACGGGAGATGGTTCGTGTTGGCCATCGGAGGTGGACTCCGCGAATAGAAATATTACTATATTGTCATAGTGATGATGTATTGGATCGAGACATAAAGTGTAATTGATTTAGATTAATAATTCTGTTTCAGCAAATCAATTTACTTTAGACAATCATATATATTGTATCTTAATCCCGAGATGAATAGCGAGCCCGTTATCTTGACTTATGTCTTTTGATATATCAAAGGGTGACATCCAAAATTTATGTTAGTACGCATGTCGGTACGTTGGGGACATGACTCTTGATAACATATACTTGTTATTTATAGATATGGAGTCCATAGCTTCTCTTTAGGAGTAGTTGATATCCTCTTATATGCGTTATCTTATAATTGAAAAACTAGAGCTCTCAACCATTTGGATACATAGGTGTAACCGAATGGTATACTGTCTTTGGATGGTAAGTTTTTCGATGGTGAGATAATGAAATGTAAGAGAAAAATAATTGGGAAGGTAAGACATAATTTATCTAAGCCGATTATGGATAATCCTATGGGGATACAATATATTATGATATGTCATGGAGACTTAGCTATTTAGGCTTTGTAATTCTACATAGTTCGAGAGTACAACTCTAAGCTTTTAGTAGAGTAGCATTAGAATTGATAATTATGAAATATATATATAGGATATTAGGTTTCATAATTATTAGGAGCTTGAACTATATAGGTCCATCAGATCTCCTTTGCTAGCTCATAATAAATCCTGTAACGATAAAACGTGCTTCTCCAATAAATTGGTGACTTATGTCAAATTATCAAATGAGCTAAAATTCGATAGGATTAGATAATTCATGTTTGTTTATCGGTTGAATTAATTTTGTAAAAAATTAATTCAGGATAAATTTTTTGAATTATCAGGATTAGATAATTCATGCCTGTTTATCAGTTGGATTAATTTTGAATAAATTAATTTAAGATAAACTTGTTGAATTATCAGAAATATTTATTTTCCTAAAGATTATCTAGATGTGATTGTTTTAATCAAATAACTTATCTAGTGGGTCATTTGAATTAAAACTGAGGCTTTATCCTAAAAATCTTAGGTGGGAAATAAAAGATTTGTAGGGATCATTTATTGTTAGTTTGGCAGGCTGATCTTTCAGTTTAGTCTATCGATGGAGTAAGTTCGACAGGTGGATCTGCCAATTTGGCCTACCGACTGAATGATTTATGATCACACATTTTTAGACACAATTTTTGTTTATCAAATATTGATCTTGATTCGAATTTTTGAAGCCTTATCTGATAAGGACCAACCTAGGCATGAATTCTATAAATAAGGAGTGACACTCATAAGTTATTTAGACCAGTTGAAGAATTAAGAGTAAGCACTCTAGTCTGTGAGTCTCTTTAACTCCTTGAGAGCTATTGTTTACAAATCACAAACCTTAGTTTTGGGTTTCCTCTAGTGGTTAGAAGAAGAGTTACCGAGAAAAAGATGAACGACATGCGCCTACACGTACTCCAATCATGGATAGAGAATAACAAGAAGACTAGTTAGTTAAGGCTCTTCTAGAACGCCTTTCTCTTCATAGATTACGAGAGCTTTTCGACAAACGAGGTTAGTAAGATCTGGTTAATTTATGCATATAGCATGTCAAACTTGTGTTTTGAAAAATACTATGGCATAAAAAAAATTAAAATTTCACTGCATACTACTTTTTCCAACAATAATTACACATATCTGTGGCACTTAGACTTCGAAATATTAACCTAAACAGGATTCAGAGACTAGTGAAGGATGGTCCTTTAAGGGAACTAAAAGTTACTGAACTTTCAGTGTATGAATCATATCTGGAAGGTAAAATAACCAAGAGACCTTTCTCAGCTAAAGGAACAAAAGCAAAATAGCCTCTTAAGTTGATACATATCGATGTTTGCAGACCATTAAACATCCAAGCAAGAGGCAGATATAAATACTTCACCATTTTCATTTACAATTATTCTAGATATGTTTATGCTTACCTTATGCACAGGAGATCCAAGATTTTGGAAAGTTCAAGGAATTCTAAGTAGAAGTTGAGAAGGAATTAGGAAAGCAAATAAAGGTGTTTCGATTGGATCAAGGTGGTGAATATTTGGACATAGAGTTCATAAACCATTTGATGGAAAGCGGAATAGTTTTGCAAATTACTGCACCTGGAAAACCGCAACAAAATTATGTAACCAAAGGAAAAATCAAATGCTACTTGACGTGATGAGATCAATGTTAAATTATTCTTCTTTACCCACATCCTTCTTGGGATATGTCTCAAGAACCGTAGTTTATATTCTAAACTTGGTTCCTTCTAAGTCTGTATTCTAAGTCTGTACCTAAGATGGTATAGAGTTGTGGAATGACCTAAAACATAGTTTGAGGTATATCCACATGTGAGGGCGTCTGGCATATGCGCTAAAGGCTAAGACCAAAAAGTTGGAATGTCGTTCAAAAGTCTGCATTTTATAGGATATCCTCAAGGTACACGAGGAGGTTTATTCTATGGTACACAAGATAGGAAGGTATTTATGACAAAAAATGCCACTTTTCTTGAGTATGACTATACGAAGGATTTCAAACCAAAGAGCAAGATAGTTCTGGAAGAGTTACTTGTCAATTAGATTGGCCCACATCTAAGAAGAGTTGTCAACAAGTTGGCAAGAGTTGTCAAACGGCAAACCAAAAAGGCCATAACTTCTAGTCAGTCACCTCTAATGCTTCATCGTAGTGGAAGGGAAATTAGACTACCCACTTGTTATCGAAGAAAAGCATAGATAGTCGTTGTAAATGTCGATGAGGAAGATCCATCAACTTATAAGTCGACAATGGAGGATTCTGACAAAGAGAAGTAGTTGGAAGCCGTGAAACTCGAGATGTAATCCATGTATTCCAACTCAATCTAGGAACTTGTTTATTTTCCTAAAGGGGTTAAACCTATTAGGTGCAAATGGATTCATAAGAGAAAGAAAGGAGTTGATAGGAAAGTAGAGACTTTCAAAGCAAGGCGGGTAGCCAATGGTTACACCTAGCAAGAGGGAATCAACTATGAAAAAACTTTCTCCCTGGTTGCTAAGCTAAAGTCCTTTCGGATACTCTTATCTATTGTTGCGCATTATGATTATGAAATTTGGCAGATGGATGTTAAGATGGCGTTTCTAAACGGCTATCTTGAAGAAAGCATCTACATGGTGCAACCAAAGGGTTTCATAGCTGAAAGCCAAAAACACAAAGTCTGCAAGCTACAAAGAGTCTTAGTCCAAATATATTAAATTTATTATTTATCCAGTGTGCAAGTTAACTATTTACCAAGTTAAAAATTAAAATTAATGATTTACAAATTTTTTATGATTTTTACATGTTTTTCCATTTTTATGATTTGGAATTTTAACAACAAGAAATGCGGTTTAATTTTAAAGAAAACGGATTTAACAAAATGCTAAGGTTCAAAAATCCACTCTAGTTTTTAACTTAGATTTAAGA
The DNA here is from genome assembly GCA_025403435.1 of Artocarpus heterophyllus. Classification (NCBI taxonomy): domain Eukaryota; kingdom Viridiplantae; phylum Streptophyta; class Magnoliopsida; order Rosales; family Moraceae; genus Artocarpus; species Artocarpus heterophyllus. The sequence goes on from CM046349.1 coordinate 29,857,895, forward strand.
CTTTATTTATTTTTAAGATTGTTAATCTTCTTTATTATTACGTATAAAGAATTATTTAGGTTTTGTGCAGTTTATCCCATCATCATATTGTATTTTCAAAATTTGATAAATGATATTTAGGGCATTTAGATCACCGATTTAAGCTGTCAGTTTAAACTGAAACTACTGTAACAATTTAAATTCTGTGACAGAAAATGCTATAGCAAAATCGGTTAGAACTAAATTTTTTTGATTCGAAGTAGTGAACCAAATGCTTTTATTGGATATTTAAAAGTCCTTTCTATTGTTCTTCCTCTCTCTCTCTTGCCTTCAATCTCTAAATTTTGCTTAGTGTGTCATTTGATTTCAAACGAGCACTTCTATTCATCGGCATAAGACTATAACCCCGTTGGCCCTCTAGTGGTTCCCACATGAGTCCCATCATTTTATGAGTGTAGGGTTAGATGCTGACAAGGATGAATAGCATTTTTGTAGTTAAAAATTCCTCTTCCTAGTCTTGAAATTGAAATCTAAACCTAAAAAAAAAAAAGTTTATTTGGCATAACAATGATCTTAGATATAATCTCAACCAACCTGGGCAGCAAAAGAAATGAAAAATTATAAATTACCACATGCCCTTGTCTTGAAGCTAAATGTAAGGCACTTGTTCCATTTGATCTAGATATTTATCATGCTTGAATCTTTTGACAACAACTACTGCTGCATGCCCTTTTGTGGCTGTTGATATAAAAGGAGTTGCATTTGATTGGCCTATGGTTTTGCTTAGCTCTGGGTCATGATCCAATAGCACCTACACAATTGCTGCAAAAATGGTCATTATTAAACAGTTGACATGAGATCTTTTTGGTATAAGCTAGAATATAGTTTATTAATAAAATAGAAATAACAAAACCCATTGAGTAGCATTATCACATAAGTCAACAAGTATCTCCATTTAACCTCAAAGGATTATCATCTTATCAGTCCCCACCAGATGGGACTTTTGTGGCCCCTAGACCTACAATGTGTGATTAATGGAGTTAAATACTTACAATTTCTTAGAGTTAAATACCGGTTTTATAAGTCAACATATGTCTCATTAGGCCTCACCTAATGGACTTACGTGGTCCTTGTACCCACAATTTGTGAGTGATAGAGTTATAATTCCTTAAGGTTGAATAGCATTTTTGGAAGCCAACACAGGATGAATGTCCTTGTTACATAGGCCGTTGAAAGAACAGTTAGAACCAACAGTTTTTGTTTGAAAACTGTAACATGTGAGAGCTTTGCATTGTTGCTTTTTATTGTAGCATATGAGAGCTTTATAATATTCAGAATTGTAACTTATGGTTAGGACCGCTCTTCCAAAGGGCCTAATAGTTCTATTTAATCCATTTTATCTAATCTAGAAAGAAAATGGTGATCTTCAAAAGCAATCTGAAACAGTCATGTATCTTCACATTTCTTGAGCCTAATCAACAAAATCTATTTAAACAGGGAAAAAAATATAATTGCCCTATTAATCAACTATATGGCCAATAGTTATAAAATAATGCAAATAAACATTCATTACCCACCACATGATGCATCAAAATTTCATTCTTTAAAAATATTATATCTTAACTAAGGGATAATTATCACATTATCTGAAAATATTATATCAATTTACCTTGGCGACTTGGACTTGCAGCAATATGCAAGGGATCAAATTAACATCAATGCCGCGAAAGATTTTCTACTCAGTGCATCAGCCACCTTATTCGCCTTGCCTGGATGATAAAAGATCTCACAGTCATAGTCTTTTACTAACTCTAGCCATCTTTACTGCCTCATATACAAGTCTTTCTATGTGAAGAAGTACTTCAAGATCTAGTGATCGATGAAAATCTTGCAATGGACTCCATACAAATAGTGCCTCCATATTTTAAGTGCGAAAACCATAGCAGCCAATTCCAAATCATGAGTAGGGTATTTCTTCTCATAATTTTTCAAGTGTCTTGAGGCGTAGGCTATTACATTCTCATGTTGCATTAATATGGCACCAAGACCCATTTTTGAAGCATTACTGAAGATCACAAACCCTTTATCACCTTTCAGAATTGTCAGAATAAGTGCACTCGTTAGTCTCCTTTTTAACTCTTGGAAACTTTGCTCACATTCATCACTCCATTCAAACTTCTTTCTTTTCGAGTAAGTGTTGTTAGAGGCACAGCCAACTTGGAAAAACCTTCCATAAACTTCCTATAATATCCTGCTAACCCTAAGAAACTTCTTATCTCACCAACATTCTTTGGTCGACTCCAACTGTTAATAGCTTCCACCTTTGCAGGATCAACCATCACACCATCTTTAGAGATCACATGGCCCAAGAATGTCACATGATCTAGCCAGAATTCACACTTTGAGAATTTGGCGTAAAGCTGATGATTCTTCAATGTTTGCAACACAATCCTCAAAATGCTCACTATGTTCCTCTCGAGACTTTGAGTAAATAAGGATGTCATTGATAAATACAATCACAAATTTATCGAGGAAATCCCTAAACACTCGGTTCATTAGATCCATAAATGTTGCAGGAGCATTTGTCAATCCAAAAGGCATAACCACAAACTCATAATGACCGTACCTCATCCGAAAAGCAGACTTAGGAATATCTTCTTCCTTTATCTTCAATTGGTAGTAACCTGACCTCAAGTCGATCTTAGAAAAAATTGTCGCACCTTTCAGTTGATCAAACAAATTATCAATTCTCAGCAACGGGTACTTGTTCCTTATAGTCACCTTGTTCAGCTCTTGATAGTCTATGCAAAGCCTCATTGACCCGTCTTTCTTCTTTCCAAGTGATACTGGTGCTCCCCACTGTTAATGGCTTGATCGAATATAAATCCTTTCTCAAGAAGCTCTTTTAACTGCTTGTGTAATTCTTTCAACTCTGCATGTGCCATTTGATATGGTGCTTTTGAAATAGGCCCCGTACCTGACACAAATTCAATCCCAAATTCAATCTCTTTGTTAGGCGGCTATCCAGGCAAATCATCAAGAAACACCTCTTTGAAATTCACTAACAACTAGCACATCATCAATCTTTAGCTTTACTTCCTTCTTCTTGTCAACAATGCTAGCTAGAAAGCCCACACATCCATTGGTTAACATTTTTTGAGCCTTCATTGTAGACAAAAAGATCTTTGTCTTCTTCCTCAGTTCACTAACAAACTTAAACCATTCTTCACCTTCAGGTCTAAACTCAACTCGTCGCTTTCGGCATTCAATGGATGCATTATACTTGCCTAAGAAATCTATCCCTAGGATCACATCATAGTCGTGCATGTCAAGCACTACCAAATCACTAAGCTCTTTATCAACAATTTTCATCGGCGCTGCACGTAGCCAATAAGTAGACATCATGACTTCTCTAGATGGTAGTGACGTTGTGAATCTCTGTCTCAATTCATCCTATTGGAAAAAGAGTGCGCAGCGGAATTTTTTAAAATTTTGTATCAGAGTAATTTCTAAAACACAAGTTTGACATGCTATATGTATAAATTAAACAGATCTTACTAACCTTTGTGTGCCGAAGAACCTCCGCAACCCGTGAAGAGAAGTAACGTTCTAGAAGAGCCTCAACCAACTGGTCTTCTTTGCTATTCTCTATCCACGACCAGAATAAGTATGGGCTCACATGTACAGCTCTTCCACCGGTGACTCTCCGTCCAACCAATCGAGAGAACCCAAAGCAAGTTTTCGTGATTTGTGAACAAAAGCTCTCAGAGAGTTTTTAGATTCTCACTTAGTAGAGTATCACTCTTAATCTCTCAATTGATCTAAGTAACTCATAAGACTTACTCCCTTTCTATAGCGATTGGTCCTAGGGTCAGTCCTTATCAGATTACGTCTCAAAAACTCGAAACAGAATCAAGTTTGGATCAATATCTGATAAGATCCGTGTGAAAACACGTGATCTTATCCTTCGCTGATCGGCAGGCCGAACAGGCCCCATCGGCAGGCTGAACACATAGATTGGCAAGCTGAACACATAGATCGGCAGGCCGAACTGCCGCGTTAATATCTCCGCGAATCTTTTATTTTCCACCTGAGATTCTATAGGATAATGTCTCAGTTTTAATTCAAATAACCCAATAGAGAAGTTATCTGATCAAGACAACTTTATCAAGATAATCTTTAAGAAAATAAATCAATTCACAATAATTCTACAAGTTTATCTTGATCTAATTTATCCAATTAAATCAACCGACAAACAGACAAGAATTATCCGATCCCAACAATTCAACAAGTTTATCTTGAATTAATTTTATTACAAAATTAATTCAACCGATAAACAGACATGAATTATTTAATTCTTCCAAATTTAACCAATCTGATAAATCCGACATAAGTCACCAATTATTGGAAAAGCATGCCGTGTCGTTACAGGATTTTGTGAGCTAGCAAAGGGGACCAAATGGACCTATATATTTCAAGCTCCTGATAATTATGAAACCCAATATCCCAGGTATACATTTCATAATTATCAACTCCAACGCTACTCCACTAAAAGCTTGGAGCTGTACTCTCGAACTACATAGAATTACGAAGCCCATATAGCCAAGTCTCCATAACATATCATAATGTATCGTATCCCCATATGATAATCCATAATCAGCGTAAGGACAAGTTTTGTCTTACCTTTTCGATTATTTTTATCTTACGTTCCATCATCTCACCATCAGAAAACTTACTATCCAAAGATAGTATACCATTCGATTACACTTATGTATCCAAATGGTTGAGCGCTTTAGTTTTCCAATTACAGGACAACGCATATAAGAGGATATCATTACTCCTAAAGAGGAGCTATGGATTCCATATCTATGAATAACAAGTCTACGCCGTCAAGAGCCATGCCTCCAACGTACCGGCATGCATACTACTATTAAGATGTAGGTGTCACCATTTGGTACATCAAAAGACATAAGTCAAGACAACGGGCCCACTATTCATCTCAGGATTAAGATACAACACACATAATTGTCTAAAGTGAATTAATTTGCCAAGATAGAATTATTAATCCAAATCAATTCACTTTATGTCCTGATCCAACACATTGTCACCTATGACAACATACCAATGTTTCTATTCACGGAGTCCATCTCCAATGGTCAAGACAAACCATCTCCCAAAAGGGATATAGACAACATAACAATCTTTGCATGAATAAGACACCCAACTTTATTCCCTCGATTGCGGATCATATGATTTAGACCATTACCTTAAGTATCGTGTTTTCCGCATAATCTGTCCATCATATGCCCAATTCTTAAGGTTTAGACCAACAGTCTCAGACTATTGTTTGCTTAACATACATTCAACAAATATGAACATAAAGAGGACAAGATTTGGTACATAAATAACGAATAAATTCTTTATTGATAAAAAATGTCTCCAAAAACTTATTACATTTTTACTCCCTAGGGCATACATGTCTAACACATCCTGGGGTCTATCTACCTGCTTATCCTCTCCTCATGTTATCCTACTGTCTATTAGTCATCAAATCAAATGTAACATCGCTTATAATCTAAGTTATAGTAAGAACAACTTACTTGGAGGATGCCGGTATGAATGCATGGTGATGGTGTGACAGAATTCAAAAACCTCTCCGATACCATATCTATAACGCTCCCTCACGAGACGTCATAGTCACTATATCATAACATCTATTAGTTATGATAAAACAGAATTTTATAGAATTTGAATAATCAAGTAATATGAAATAGCTTAATTTTTTTTTTTTGTAAAACAAGACTTATTAATCAAATCAAATAACTTCATCTAAAAATAAAAATATAGTGGCAATATTATAAAAAAACATTAAACTTAATAAAATATCTTTAACTTGCAAAATCTCATTAAATAATTGAAAAACTAAAATCTTCAGAATTATAAATAATTGAATAAAAGCACACAACTGCACTGAGCTCCTCCATCCTCATACCTAACCCCTGTTCCTAGCTGTAATATGAGAAACATCTAGTAAGCATAATGCTTAGTAAGTACACTCTAACTCTCACAAAACATTTTCATCAAATAACAATGTTTAATAAAATAAATTCATCATTAAATAAATATATATTTTTTAAAAAAATACATATATAGTAATACTTCAAAATATCATATCGTAGGGCCCTGGCATTTTACCACCATCGTCATAGCATGCTAGCCACGGAAAGAGTGAGGTAGCGACCTCCAAACAAACCGTGACAAAGATGAAGCGACCGTTCATCGGTCAGTCCGCTCATCGGACCCCATCATCAACATTAATCTGTCAAATGTACAACACTTTTTCAAAACATCAAAATAATAATATAGATAATACATATATATAGGTTTTCATAAACAATTTTCCATCAAATAGAATAATGAGGTAAAAATAACATCATCTTCCATCGTTTTCCATCAATTTTCTTATTATTAAAAATCCTCATCTTAAAACGTCTTCATAACATATCATCAACATCAATCTCTTTAATTTTGAGCAATCATATTACAGGTAAGAGATGTACTTACCTGATCTTTAGACTTACTCAACCTTTAATGGTAGGTGACACGACGATTCGGGTCTTTGGTATGCTCGCTTCTTTGAAAAGTTCATACCAAACATTCATATTGACCATAAGTCACTAACAATACTATTAGCAATATATAAACATCTCATACTATCATTAAACATCACCTTATCATGTAATAATATCAAGAAGCACAAGATCACAATTTATGAACCTAGGGCATAATTCTCAAAAGTAGGCAGAATGACCTTTCTTCACTTAAAAATTCATAATAATTTCATCTTAACTCCAAATCAGTTAAATCTAGTGGCATTAAAAACTAGACTCAAAAACAAAAGAATTTGATATATTATACACATATTTTGACAATAACTTCCATGAAGAAAAAGTCCTCGAAATTCAGTTTAAATTTTGGGTCCGTGTAAAACTGTACAGCTTTCAGGGTCAACTTCAAAAAATCATAACTATTTAATGAAAACTCCGATTCAAGCGATTCAAAAGCCAAACGGAAGCTTGGGATGTCTAGTATTTGGAAAAAAAATATAAGAAAAATATAACTAGAGCAATACGGAATCAAAAATTACTGAAACATGATGGATGTCAGGTATTTCTATGAAAAGTAGGCATAAGGCATAAAAAAAATTTCAATACCAATCCATAACCTAATAAAACCTCAATTAAAATAGTAAACACATAATTAACATGATGCTAATTGATAATAAAATACACCCATAAAGATCTACATAAAAAAATATGAAAATCTATGATATCTCTAATCTAGGGTTTAATGAAAGGTTAATCAAAACAACCAAATCATGAACTCTTTTTAACCACCAATTGACATGAAATACATATGCTAAGACAATCCATATGATGATGATAAAAATTCTAATACTAACATAGTAAACCAAAACATCAAACAAACATGCTAAATAATTGATACACTTACCAAGATGAATAAAATTAGGAAGATTAGAAATCTTGACAAAACCAAATAAAACAAAGAACGAAGCCAATCAATGAGGAAGGAATTAAGTGTAAGTCTAAAGTTACCAATAGGAGGTCTTTATATAGTTTTTATGTGGAGACTAAAACCCTAATCCTACTCTAATTCAGTTTCTTTTTTTTTTTCTTTTTTCTTTTTCTTACGTGTAATCCTTTCTTCTTCTTCTTCTTCTTTTTTAAATTCACGTCAGCCAGACTGCCGAAGGCCCAATGGCCCAAGTATATCTATTCACGTATACAATTTATAAAGTTATGTATAACATACAAAAAAGAAAAGAAAAGAAAACTACATATATAGTATATTGTATATATGATTTAAGTTATATATTATTATATATATTAAATAAAAACAAATAAATTATTAATTTCTTCTTATTATACTCTATTCAATTAAAATAAAACAAAATACATCATAACATTATTATATCATAGAATAACTATAACTCATACATAATTGACATGAACCTTTTTCCTAGTACATTGAAACCTTCGTCGCTGTCACCTGTAACATCATTAAGTAGCACGTTATTAATAATATTATTGTCGTCAATTATAACGTTAAACTTTTCTATTTCCCATTAAATAGAAAAACTGGGTGTTACATAATTAATTTCAAATTGAGCCCTCGAAAATTAGGGTTGTCTCATTTGACCCCTACAATTCAAAATTCACAAAAAGCTTTTGCATTTTTTACTTCATATGAACTAATTATAATATGGACACACAATAATTAATAGTCCATTTGGTACACGGGTTTGAATTGATGTGATTTTAAACTTTATAATTTCAACTGGTGGCTTTTGAATCTTGTGATTTAAATAGTGGTTTTGAACTTGTATTTTAACGTAAATGTCTACAACGAGAATAAAAAATCACATTAGAAATTAATGTTTGAAACACTATAGTTTATAAAAGAATTTAAAAATTAAAAAGATTTTACGGTAAAAAAATGTTTCAAAATGGTTAATTTTAAAGAGGGGTCATTTTTAAACTCATAATTTAGAAAATTTTAAACCACCACCATCGTTTTGAGTAATATATTTATTCATCGTACCAAACTCGATGATGTCATTCCCTCAAATTGTGGAGATTTTTCATTCCATGAATTCCTATTACAAATTAGTTTTCTATTAGATTCCTAAAGTTGTATATAGATCCAGCACATGGGTTATGTACTTGCTATTGATCTATGAATACTAAAATATTCTCAGGGACTTTTGGGAAGGTGCCCCCCATGTGGCTGCCATTATCCTTTGTAGGGGTGAACGGCGGGCGGTTTGATGGTTTTTGGGCAGGTGCGGTGCGGTTTTTTTGGATGACGGGTTGGCGATTAACCAACCCGCAAACCGCCCACCACATGGCAGGCGGTTTTGGTTTGGTTTTGGGTGGTTGCGGGCGGGTTGAGATGGTTTAGACCAATGCTATTGCCCAATGTAATTTTTTGGACCTTTTTTTTAGAAAGTGAAGAAAATTTGTAGAAAATATAAGATGATAATACATAAAGCATTCCCAACAAGTTTGATGCTTAAAGACAGTGACCATATTCAAAAGTACAAATTAAGAAATATAATCATTCACTATAACAAGAAACATCAACTACATATAAAGTGATGAACAAAGTCAAGAGTCCATAAAGATTAAAGCCTATTCACTGGGTTCGAAAAAAATAGAATGCTACAAATGAAATGATGAACAAAGTCAAGTGTTCTTTTTCTTTTAGGGCTTTTTCTACTAACTTCTTGATTTAAATTTTGATCACTTCACAAAATAATAGGAGAATTTTCAGTTTCTAATATGTCAAGAGGCAGCCTAGCCCATGCTTGAAGTGTTGGATTGTTCAATCATCTCTAAAATAAGAACAAAATCAAATAAATGATAAGTTTTTTTAAAAATATATATAGCCGGGCGGGTGCGGATTGAACCTGCCCTCAAAAACTTAAAATCAAACCCGCCCATCGAATATATTGGTGGGCGGGTTCAACCCGTCTATCAGTAGATTGCTAACGTAAACCTTTTTTTTTTTAGATAGGCGGACGCAGGCACAGACGGTTGACAGGTGCGGGGCTGTTTTCCTTCCTTATCTTTAATGAAACTAGCTTTTCATTAGGAAAAAAAAAATAATAATAATCTATTTCAAAAAATTAGGAAGGTATTAATTTTTACGCTATGTAGTTTCCTAGCTCTTTTTAAAGGATAGCTTTTTTATATTAAATTACATTCAATGGGTGGTCCACACCACCCCACCAATCGGTGGGCTTTGATAAATTTAAGGGGATCGAAGGTCTTTTGGCTGCTACTGGATATTAATATAGTGCAATAAGATACTATAATAATAGAGCGTTAAGGGTTACTTTATCTTTCAAATTTATTATAAAATTTGAGTGGCAAAGTCGTTGTCTCACTGCCCAACATTGACCGGCTTGCTGGCTGGTTAATTGGCTTTTGTCCTTTTTAGTAGCTCATCTAAGACAGATCTTACCCTTGCATTCAATCTCGGAAGATTTTGATGAATGGGAAAAAAAAAATTTTGAATTGGACAAAAGGCGTCTTTTTTTTTGAAATCCCTCATTCATCTCATTCTCATATTTTGCTCTCTTTCTTACATTTTGCCAAGATTAGCTTTCATTGAATCTTTGGCTGTGCAAACTGAACTGATCAAGAGATCGTCATGGCTGCTGAATTGGTGGGTGGAGCTTTCCTTTCTGCTTCCGTTCAAGTGTTGTTTCAGAAGATTGATGACTACTTGACTGGAAAGAAAAGCTTCGGCTTGGATGTGCTGCTCAAAAAGTTGAAGATTAAGCTCTCCTCTGTCTCTGCAGTGCTTGATGATGCGGAGTACAAGCAAATAAGAAACCGGGGAGTGAAGGATTGGCTCGACGAGCTTCAAGGTGCGGTCTTTGATGCTGAGGATCTCTTGGCTGACATTGAAGCCGATGCTCTCCAACACAAGATGGAATCCGAGTCAAGAACTGGCCTAAGCAAGGTGAGTAACTTCCTCTCCTCTATTTATGATCCAACTGAACGAGAGAGGAAGGCCAAGATTGAGGAGATTCTTGAGAGGCTGGAATATATTACAAGTCAAAAGGATATCCTTGGTCTAAAAGAGGGTGTTGGGAAGATCTCATCATGGAGATTACCTTCGACATCTTTGGTCGAAGAATCCGGTGTCTACGGTAGAGATGAAGACAAGGATGTAATAATCAATAAGTTGTTGTCAAATGATGAAGGTAGTGGTAAGATAGGCGTAATTCCAATAGTAGGCATGGGCGGGCTTGGAAAAACTACTCTTGCTCAGTTAGTCTACAATGATGATCAAGTTAAGAAACATTTTGAGATGATGGCATGGGTTTGTGTCTCTGAAGAATTCGATGTTTCTCAAGTTACGAAAACGGTGCTTCAATCAATCTCTTCAATTTCTACCAACGATGTCCTAGACCTGAATTCCCTACAAGTACAGCTGAAAGAGAGGCTAACTGGACGAAAGTTCTTGATCGTTTTAGACGATGTTTGGAATGAGAATTATGTTGATTGGGAGGACATGAGGAAGCCTTTCATAGAGGGGGCTCAAGGAAGCAAGATTATTGTGACAACGAGAAGCAAAAAGGTTGCGTCTATCATGGGAACTTCTACTATTTCAAGCCATCATCTGGGGGAATTATCAAATGAAGCTAGTTGGGAACTCTTTGCGAAGCATGCTTGTGTCATTGGAGACTTTACTGCACATCGAGAACTGGAAGGAATCGGCAGAGAAATCGTAAAGAAATGCAAAGGCTTGCCATTAGCTTTAAAGACACTTGGAGGAATGTTGCGCTCTACTTTGGTTGTTGGGGAATGGGAAAAAATATTAAAGAGTGATATTTGGGATTTGACAGATGAGCAGAGCAAAATCCTTCCAGCTTTGAGATTGAGTTACTATTATCTTCCGTCACCACTAAAACGATGCTTTGCTTATTGTTCCATATTCCCCAAAGACTTTGAATTTAAAAAGGAGGATTTGATCTTACTATGGATGGCAGAAAATCTCCTAGAGCAGCCAAAGAGAAGTAAGAGAATGGAAGACGTGGGTGATGAGTATTTTAATGATTTAGTATCCAGATCATTTTTCCAACAAGGTAAGATTCGTGATTCCTCTTTTATCATGCATGATCTTATTGTTGACTTGGCTAAATTTGTATCCGGAAGGTACCATTTTCTCCTAGATGACAACTCCTCAAACGAAATTGAGTTGATCAAGCAGGCTCGTTATCTTACATACTTTATGGCAGGGGGTACTTTCTCTCAATTTCCTGATTTTGTTTCTGAAATAATTACGCTGCGCACTCTTTTTGCAAAAAAAGGTCACACTTTACATAAGAAAGTAGTGAATGATTGGTTTTTGAAGGTGAGATGCCTAAGGACTTTGTCTTTGGCCTCTTGCAAGATAGAAGAGTTGCTTAATTCAATAGATGAACTAAGGCATCTTCGATACCTTGATCTGTCATACAATTTTATCAAGACATTGCCTGAATCTTTTTGCAAGTTATACAGCTTACAAACATTGAAGGTGGTTGGGTGTTCTCGTCTCACTTATCTGCCCAAAGATTTTCATCATCTCATTAATTTGAGATATCTTGATGTTTCTGATTGTGGCCTAGAACGCATGCCAACACAAATGGGAAAATTGAAGAGCCTCCAAAAGTTAAGTACCTTCATTGTGGAAAAAGAGAGAACAAACATAGGAGAGTTGGGGCAACTTGCAGATCTTATTGGGAGACTTCACATTAGGAATTTACATAACGTAATAAAAGCAGAAGATGCTTTTGCGGCCAGATTGAGGGACAAAAATCTTAAGGAGTTGGAGTTGGAATGGGCTTATGATTATGAAACTGATAACACAGAACATGAAAGGGCTGTGCTTGACAATCTACCGCCCAACACCAACTTGGAAGTGCTTAGGATTGGTAATTATGGAGGCACAAAATTTCCAAATTGGCTAGGCGGTGAGTCATTCCACAACATGATGCATGTTTATCTTTCTGATTGCAAATACTGCTACAGCTTGCCACCACTTGGGCAACTGCCCTCCCTCAAATATCTTGAGATTGAAAGATTTGAGTCAACAGTGAGGGTGGGTCCTGAGTTTTGTGGGAATAACTCATCAGGTCTAACACCATTTGCATCATTGGAGACCCTAAAATTCGTAGACATGTCAAACTGGGAGGAATGGTTAATACCAGATGGAGCTTTTCCAAAGCTAAAAACACTTTCTCTACTCGAATGCAAGAAGCTTACTGGAGGCTTGCCTTGTTTCCTTCCGTATTTAACTGAGTTTTCCATCGATGGATGTCCACAACTTGCTTCTTCTCTCCCAATGATGCCAATCGTCAGCAGCGTAGTTCTTAAAAACTGCAGGGACATTGCTGGGTGTCATGTTTTAGAATCATATTGGTGCCTTGAACATCTCTCAATCTCCAAGCCTCTTGACTCAACAACATGCAGGTCTCTTCCAGTTAGCCTGGAAAGGCTTGAGTTCTGGAGTTGCAAGAAATTAGAATTTCCTCTGCTCCACTCATATGACTGCCTCAATCTGACTCAACTTTGGATTTATAAGTGCGACAATGTTGTCACCTCCGGAATTAGCTGGAATTTGCAAGGACTTCCCAATCTTAAAACATTTGGGATTTATGATTGTACATTTGAGAATAATTTGGAGTCATTTCCAGAGGAAGGGCTGCTGCCTAGCAATATCACGAAGCTTCGAATTGGGAATCTTGAATGGCTTAAAACCCTGGACAGCAACGGGCTTCAACAACTCACCTCTTTAACGTCACTTTCCATCTATTTTTGCCCTAACTTGCAGACAATCACAGAAAAGGGGCTTCCGTCCTCTCTTGAAGAGTTTGAGTTGGTTCGATGTCCCTTGATGAAGGCAAAGTGCGAGAGGGAGAAAGGGGAGTATTGGAACAAGATTGCTCACATCCCGACCAGATATATATAAACAAGATGCAGGTACTAGCTTGCTTGCTCTTCATTACTTGTTTATTCCTTTTTTCTTTTTTAAAAGTTGCATAAGTTAATCCCCGGCCTTCCTAACTCTTTTCAATCTGCAGGTTCTTTTTTTTCATTAAGCATGGGACAATCCTGCAACTTCACTCTGCGGTCCTGTTCAACGTGCAAAAAAATAGTTTTTTTTTTTTTTTCAGGTTTACTTTACTAATTGCACTTGTTGAGTCCATTTTATTATTTTTGTATCTCTGATATAATTTGAGTGTTTGTGAATCTTTTCTTGTTTATTAAAGTATTTTTTTTTTCCCTTTCCACGAGTGATAACTACAACCGGAAACTTGTCACTGGTTTTTGAGCCAATAAAATCTTTAATCCTTATGCTTGCTAAAAGAATCGGTAAGTTCTTATGCAACTGTGTGTATGCATAGAGATTGTGGTGAGTATTTTGTAATCAATAGTCAATGGTATCACAACATAGCTACCAAATTTTACATAATATTTTAACAAATTTACTGGACTTTGTCTTAAATTAAAAAAAATAAATAGAGAAAAAAGTACCTCCGAGAGGTTTATTGATTATACGAGAATAAATTAAACTTTCAAAAACATTGGAATTGCAATTGTACATATAATAAAATCAGTTCTTTTGGGAATCTTGTGCTTATACTGATAAGAAAAACTGGGCAATGCTGATTTTTGATGTCTTTGCAATGGTGGCTTGGTCCCTAGGGCAAAACTGGTGGATCATTAGGGCATTGTGTGAAATGCATTGGCAAAGATTTACTACAAAACTCTTGGGAATTAATGTAGCAATCTAAAAAACATTGAGAAAGAACCAAGGGGAACATCTTTCTAGACTCTGTTATTTCGATATGTGTCGCCTCGATTTGTGTGCAGCTGGTACCAAACAATTTTCAACAAAATAGAATTAGCTCGTATGGAGGGTACCATCGTGTCTAGAACGTCGAAATGAGTCAGGAGGTGGTCTTGGATCGCTCATCGGAGGTCGGGATCACAAAACCCGACACTCGCTGGAGACCGGCCACCTGCGGCGATGCATGCGGCGGCTTTGGTGAATGATAGATGATAGTGCTTCGGCTCTCACCATTTTTTGGCTTCATGAACTCATTGGTGGCCTCATTTTGACTCAATTTGGTCCCAATCAATGCAGATCTAGCTTAGGATTCATGGCCAAAACAAGTAGCGTGAGTGGTGGCTCTCCGACATTGGTAGCCCAAAATTGACTGAGGGCTTTTCATCCTCGGACATCTCTGAGTGTTTCTAGGGTAGCAGTGCACCTTAACTCCACATGAAATGGTGGAATCGAAGAGGCTTGTGGTAGCGCACAACAGCCGGCTCCATGCTCCGCCCTCCCACGGTGGTTCCGAGGAATTGGATGGTGGGTTTTCTTCCCCTCGATCCTCTGGTCATGATGGTGCGGTCAATTGACCTCAACAGTGGCCAAAGGGACAAGATTCATGTTGCCCACTGTGGCAGTGGCAGAGCTTCTTTGATCTCCGTCACGCGGTGGTGGCTTCCCCTAATTAGGTGAGGTGTTTTGCTCCCTTTGCAATTCTGAACACTTTGGCATCGACGGTGTGTCCTAATGCCTCCTAAAAGCACGAGATCGATATCAACAAGGCTATGGTGACAGGGCGGCTCCATCGAGCTATTTTCGACTGAAATCGGCTAGAAAGATTAGTGTCGTTCTCTTCATCTCATCGATCTGAGTTTATCGGAACAAAAATAACGTTAATTGGTGCTTAGATAGCAGAGTAATTACTTTTGAAAGAAAATAGGTTTTTGCCGCTTTGAATGACGATTTTGGGTTGCTCTGGTAGAGTTACAATCGACACGACACGTCGTTGGGCTCGGCTCGTTTTGAGCTTCCATTAACACCGACTGTGTCGAAAATGGAGGTCGGGATCTCTAGTTGAGTTTTTGGCCATGGATGGTAGAAAGAGAAAGTAGAGAGAGAGTCGGAGCTTATCTTGATTAGTTGAGAATTTTTTTGGTGTCTATGAATATATAGACATTTTCATGAGTCTATAGATTTTAATCTGTGTGATGGTCATGTTAATCATATTTCGATCTATAAACTTTGAAATTTCTATAATCATAACCATACTTCAAAACTGTAGTATTCTTGGTCATTTTGAAATTAAATAATAATTTATAATTGTATTTTGAGCCTACTAATATCTCTAAATTGTCATAAAAAATCATTTCCATGATTCTAAACTTAGTTTCTGAATTTCATGATTTGATTTTAAAAAAACTTGGCAAAATTGTTTCCAAAATTGATGATTATCTATTTTCACAACTGTATATATGTGTGTGTGTGCATATATATATATATTCTAAAAATAATATTTTGTATTTAAAACTTTAATTAAAACTTTAAATTTGATTTCTTGAACAAAATAATATTTTGTAAATTCTAAAAATTTAAAATGCTAACTAAGAAATAAAATATATATTTTTCGTTAAGATTTTCAAATTATATGTAACGACCCTCCTAACATGGTCGTTACTTAATTTAAACATGTTCATAAACTTAAACTTTTACTTATCATAAAGTACTAAAATTTTGAAATAATTTTTTTTAAATGAATTCTTGTTATGAAATCCTTAACATAAAACCTTAGAGGAAATAATAATTGTTTTTCCAAAACTTGATTTCATAAATTGAACATAATAACATTAATTTCTTAAACGGATAATAACGTAATAATAATCATTACGTTTTAACATAATCATAATTTCAAGAAAACTTAATCCGTTGCATAACTCATAACTTTAATTACTTAAAACATAACCATAAAAATTTTCTTGAAACTTTTCTTTTAAACATAAGGATAATTATTTAACAACCATTGTAATTGGGAGATTTTAAGAAATGACTTTTTGGGAAAAAAAATTTTGGTCAATGACCCTTTTTTTTTTGGACAGTTTTTGGCACACAAAAAAGTCTTTTTAGACATCAAAACGGTTCCAGTTTTTTTTTTTCATCCTGTTGAGGTTTCTTATCCTACTATAGTCATTTTCCTTATTTTTTTGAAAAAAACTGAGACAGTTTACCTGTATAGAAAAGCGCGTTTTTTTTGTTCCAAAAAAAAAAAAAGGACTTTTACTTAATTCAATTTTTTTTTTGTCCCTTTCTTCAAATTCTTCCATTGTAACCCTTGGAGACTACTTTTGTGAGGTGTTCTTAGAGCTTCAAACTCCACTTCTTCTCTTCTCTTCTTGTTCCAACACTAGATTAAAACTTTTTCATGTAAAAATCTAACTTGTCTTGGCTATCACATAAATGCTATCTAAGCAACATATTTCTTTTCTTTGCTAAGGAAAATAAAAAGGAAAGAAATGGTGTAGATATTACCTTGGACAAAGCCCTTCACCACCTCCTTTTTCTTCTACTTTTTCTTTGTGCACTCTTAATTTTGTGATTTGCAAGTGGTAGAGATTAGTTAGGAACTTGGCTAGTTATATATATATATATATATATATATATATATATATATATATATATATATATATATATTGGCTTGATGAATCGGTGGAAGGCTGGAAACAAGTGGAGAGAAAAAAAAAATCTCTTTCTTTGAAAAGTTCACTCGGCGGAAGAACAAAAGTACTGAGAACAATTTTTCTTTTGGCTTTTTCCTTCTCTTGGAGGCTTCAGTGTGGAGAGAATGGGAATGATTAAAAACTTTGTTTTTTTTTTCTTCTCTTGGAGTGCACGGGTGTGGACGGAAGGGTGTACAAAAACCGCCCCGCAACCGCCGGCCGCCCGCAACCGCCGGCCGCCCGCCCAAAAAAAAGGCTATGCGGGTTCAACCCGCCCATTGGCGGGTTCAACCCGCCCGCCTACATATGTTGGCGGGCGGGTACGGTTTTAAATTTTAGGGGGTGGGTTCAACCCGAACCCGCCCGCCTAATTCTTAAAAAAAAAAAAAAAAAAAAATCTTAATCTAAACCTCTCTCACTCCTCATTCTTTAAAAAGAAAAAAAACATTTGACTTTGTTCATCATTTCATCTGTAGTATCCTGTTATTTTCGAACCCAATGAACAGGTTTTATAGAAGAACAAGAATTCTTGACTTTGTTCATCACTTCATATATAATTTATGTTTCTTGTTGCAATGAATGATTATGTTTCTTAATTTGTTGTGAATATGGTTATTGTCTTTAGGCGTCAAACTTGGTTGTTGTTGAGAATGCTTCATACATTATCGTCTTATATTTTCTACAAATTTTCTTCACTTTTTTTTAATAAAAAAGAGCTCAAAAAATTATATTGTACATTAGTGTAGACCCAACCCGCCCAACCCGCCCGCACCCGCCCGCCCTCAAACCGAAACAGCCCGCCACTCCATGGGCGGTTTGTGGGTTGGTTAATCGCCAACCCGCCACTTCAAAAAACCGCCCCGCACCCGCCCAAAAACTGCCTACCCGCCCGTTGTTCACCCCTAGACGGAAGAAAGAAGAGAAGAGTGAAAAGAAAAGGCTATTTATTTATAGACTTGACTTTATAAGTGGCTTTGACAAATAAAGAAAAAAATTGACTAATCTCCCCCCTTGATGTGGCGCATCTTTTAGTGATGGTGGAGTGTTAGGTTGGCTTTCTGTGAAGGACAACCATTATTATATATAGTTAAATCAAGGGTATCTTAGACTTCTTTTTTTTTTTTTTTTGCAAGTTTTATTAGCAGGTAAATTTTATACTGCCAGTAAAAATAAACATAGCTAATAGAAAATTTTATTCCTTGACTAATCCTCTCCTATTTTTTTTAAAATACTGTGACACGCTGATCATAGTATGAACTTGTTAGACATGTATGCTCTAAGGAGTAAAAATGTAATACGTTTTTGGAGACATTTTTATCAATAAAGAATTTATTCATTTATATATACCAAATATTGTCCTCTTTACGTTCATATTTGTTGAATGTATGATAAGCAAACAGTAGTCTGAGACTGTCAGTCTAAACCTTAAGAGTTGGGCATATGATGGGATGATTATGCGGTAGACACGACTCTTAAGGTGATGGTCTAAAATATATGATCCGCAATCGAGGGAATAAAGTTGGGCGCTTTATTCATGTAAAGATTGTTATGTTGTCTATATCCCTTTTGGGAGATGGTTTGTCTTGGCCATCGGAGTTGGACTCCGTGAATAGAAACATTGGCGCGTTGTCATAGGTGACGATGTGTTGGATCGGGACATAAAGTGAATTGATTTGGATTAATAATTCTGTCTTGGCAAATCGATTCACTTTAGACAATCATTTGTATTGTATCTTAATCCTGAGATGAATAATGGGCCCGTTGTCTCGATTTGTGTCTTTTGATGTACCAATGGGTGACTCCCACATCTCTATAGTGGCATGCATGCCGGTACGTTGGAGGCATGACTCTTGGTAGCGTAGACTTGTTATTCATAGATATGGAATCCATAGCTCCTCTTAAGGAGTAATGATATCCTCTTATATGCGTTGTCCTGTAATTGGAAAACTGGAGCGCTCAACCATTTGGATACATAGGTGTAACCGAATGGTATACTATCTTTAGATGGTAAGTTTTCTAATGGTGAGACAATGGAACGTAAGATAAAAATAATCGGGAAGGTAAGACAGAACTTGTCCTTAAGCCGATTATGGATGATCATATGGGGATGCGATACACTATGATATGTCATGGAGACTTAGCTACACGAGCTTCGTAATTCTATAAAGTTCGAGAGTGCAGCTCCAAGCTTTTAGTGGAGTAGCGTTGGAGTTGATAATTGTGAAATGTATATCTGGGATATTGGGTTTCATAATTATCATGAGCTTGAACTTTATAGGTCCATTTTGGTCCCCTTTGCTAGCTCACAAAATCCTGTAACGACACGGCGTGCTTTTCCAATAATTGGTGACTTATGTCGGATTTATCAGATTGGTTTAAAATTTATAAGAATCAAATAATTCATGTCTGTTTATCGGTTGAATTAATTATGTAAGAAATTAGTTCAAGATGAACTTGTTGAATTATGGCGTTCGGATAATTCTTGTCTGTTTATCGGTTGTTTTAATTTTGGACAATTAGAACAAGATAAACTTGTAGAATTATTGTAAATTGATTTATTTTCTTAGAGATTATCTTGATAAAGTTTGTTTTGATCAGATATCTTTTCTATTGGGCTATTTGAATCAAAACTGAGACTTTATCCTTTAGAATCTCGGGTGGAAAATAAAAGATTCGCGGAGATTTTTTCTCGGCAGTTCGGCATGCTGGATGACGTGTTCGGCCTGCCGAACTGGCCAGTTCGGCCTGCCTATCTCACAGTTCGGCATGCCGACCGCGACAGCTAAGATTACGCGTTTTTCACGCGTATCTTATCAGATATTGATCCGAACTTGATTCTGTTTCGATTTTTGAGACCTAATCTGATATGGACTGACCCCAAGGACCAATAGGTATAAAAAGGGAGTGAGTCTAATGATTTACTCATATCAATTTGAGAGATTAAGAGTGATACTCTTCTAGTGAGCATCTGAAAACTCCCTGAGAGCTTTTGTTCACAAATTACGAACACTAGCTTTGGGTTCTCTCTATTGATTGGAAGGAGAGTCACCGGTGGAAGAGCTGTACGTGTGAGCCCACACTCACTCCGGTTGTGGATAGAGAATAGCAAAGAAGACCAGTTGGTTGAGGCTCTTCTGGAACGTTACTTCTCTACACAGGTCGCAGAGGTTCTTCGGCATACTGAGGTTAGTAAGATCTGTTTAATTTATACATATAACATGTCAAACTTGTGTTTTGGAAAATACTCTGATGAAAAATTTTAAAAATTCCGCTGCGCACTTTGTTTCCAACAATTGGTATCAGAGCCGAGGTTTTTACATAAATTTGCAAGTTTGTGATCATGTTATATGCATAAATTTTGTGATCTTAATCTCTCCAATGCTTGAATTAAATTTTATAGAGAGATGGCACTCTAGGTTTCTATATAATATATATGTTGTCATGGATTATATGGTGAATGTTTATTAATTAATTATGGTTGATTAAATTGTTGTTTAATTATTTATTAA
This sequence comes from Artocarpus heterophyllus, assembly GCA_025403435.1. NCBI lineage: Eukaryota > Viridiplantae > Streptophyta > Magnoliopsida > Rosales > Moraceae > Artocarpus > Artocarpus heterophyllus. The sequence goes on from CM046349.1 coordinate 29,878,506, forward strand.
TTAATTAATACCGGTTATGGTTCCTTAGAGGTTAGAATGTGTATCTAGGTTTTTCATGTAATTAGATGGCAGACTATCATCTCCGTCTAGGAATTATTATTTAATTTTAATTTGTAAGAATTTTGTAATTAAATAATTATTCGGAGAAGACGGAACAAGAAGTCGGAACTTAAAGATAGATGATGGCGCCTCCAGGTATTTCCTGAGTCTCTAATTTTATGTTTTTGAATTGTTGAAAATAAAATTGATGAATTGCATTAAAATTGTATTTTCTGGATTGAGGGTTTTCTGCTCAGTCGGCATGCCGGACCTCACAGTTCGGCAGGCCGAAGGTCACAGATCGGCAGGCCGGACGTACGGTCCGGCAGGCCGACAGTGGGGCAGAAATTTTGGTGCTCTGCCGGCAGGCCGAACCTTCATGTTCGGCAGGCCGAACCTCCATGATCGGTAGGCCGATCACCCAGATCGGCCTGCTGATCGAGAGCTGCCAGGTGTCCAGAAAAGGTGCGATTTTTCCAGTGCAGTTTTAATTTTATTTTTGGGACGATTCTGAGAAACATTAAATTTGGATATGACCGGAAATATGAAGTGTTCGATTCATACGGGATTGAGGACTTGAAGATGGATATTACATGAAGAAGGATACAGCTTGAGGATTCAAGGATGAAGAATCGATAAATGTCTCGATTATTCTCTTGTAATCTTAGTTTTTCTATTCTCTAGGGTGGAACCATAATATTACGGTTATTATTATTATGCTTGTAGCTTTGCTTGATTGCTTTGCTTGTCTGCATTATAATATGATTTACCATGTATATTGATAACATGTCATATAGAATAGGGAGTGTCGCTCATATTAAAATTGTTCATGCATAATTTTAAAATAAAACCTTGACTTCAAAAGATTGAGTGGGAGAAGGTTTTCGAAGAGAGAACCTAAGGCCTCCATCGTTGGTCCATAGGAAGAACATGATGGTCCCAACCCCTAGGAAGGGATTTCTATCATGTACCAGATTGGATCTCTGAAAGGATAAGGTATTTTAGTATGATTTATGGTTGCACACCCCTAGGTGGTGATTATAAATCATGGATAAAATATTAAAACGGTGGTTATACACTCACGTTAATTTTATTATTAACCTCCCCTAGGAGCTCTGTTAATAAAATTAATGGCCAAAGAAACGATTATTAGTATATGCTGGATCATACGGGTCCTGGATGGCATATATTAATCAGGAGGGGATCCGTGTTCCTGATTGAATTTGGCATGACTCCCCTAGGAGCTTGTTGAATTCTGAGTTGGGAATTATCGTTGTAAGGTTGTGATATTTTCAAGGTTTTGACACATAAACACATTTGTATGATTTTACATGATTGTGTTATCTTACTAAATTATTATATATGTTTGCTTATGTTTGGTATATGATTCTTTATTGTAGATTGAAAATGTCTAAAAACGCTTTATCATCGATACTTGACAAAAACCAATTAACCGGTGAGAACTATAATGATTGGAAACGGAACCTGGACATCGTCCTTTCCTTTGAGAAACTGAAATATGTTCTGACAACTCCTTGTCCTCCCGAGCCTACGGGAGACTCAAGTAATGAGCAATTCCAAGCGTACGAACGCTGGAAAGATGCTAATGATCAGGCTCGCTGCTATGTTATGGCTAGCATGAATAACGTGCTGCAGGCTCAACATCAGGATTATGAGACTGCGAAGCAGATCTTGGATAATCTTGAGGACATGTTTGGAGGCCAGGCCATAACAAAGCGGCAAGGGGCGCTTCGGAAACTCTTAAACTGTAGACAGAGACCGGGGACATCTGTAAAGGAGCACATGATGTTGGTCATGGGTTACCTCGCTGAGGCTCAAACCAATGGAGCCGACATCGATGCTGAAACTTAGATGACTATGGTCTTTGAGACTCTGTCTAAGGAATTTATTCCATTTAGAGCTACTTTTAATCTAAGCAATAGACGGGATATGACCTTGACAGAACTGATGAAACAGTTACAAGAGTTTGAACTGCTGATCAGGGAGTCTCCTGCTGGTGGAGAGGCCAATATGGTAGCTGCTTCTGGTTCCAATCCTAACTTTGGGAATGGAAAGAAGCAACGGGCCAAAAGTGGGAAGTCTTCTATTCCTATTGCTACCAAGAGCAAGAAGAAGAAGAAGAAGAACCCAAAGAAGCTTAAGTGCTTCTTTTGTGGTAAGGTCGGGCATATAAAGAAGCATTGCAAGGACTTCCTTTCCAAGGGAGGTAGGTGTGATCTTCTATATTTAGAAACTTGTTTGGTTGAGGAATCCAGTGACATTTGGGTCATAGATTCTGGTGCAACTAATCATGTTTGTGTTTCTCTGCAGGGATTCATAGAAACGAGAAGTCTACTTCGTGAAGACTTAACGCTTCGGATGGGCGATGGATCCTTGGTCTCAGCAGAAGCAGTGGGAGATGTCCATCTTTATTTTGATAATTATAGGAGTTTAATTTTGCGAGATTGTTTTTATGTTCCTAAATTTAAAAGGAATTTAATTTCTGTATCTTCTTTATTTAAAGACTCCTACGTGGTATCTTTTAATGAAAAAGTGGTGATTCGTAAAAACAAATCTTTTATCTGTTCTGGATGGATGCAAAATATTCTATATTTTATCAAACCTAAGATGGACCTATTGCTTAATGCTGAGATAAATGATAATAACTCAAAAAGACTTAAAACTTCTCACTCTAATAAGACTTATCTTTGGCATTTGCGCCTTGGCCATATTAACCTAAATAGGATTCAAAGGTTGGTAAGGGATGGACCTTTAAGTCACTTAAAGGTGGAATCTATACCTCAATGTGAATCTTGTTTGGAGGGTAAAATGACCAAAAGACCATACGGGTCTAAGGGCAATAGGGCCGAAGGGGTTCTAGAACTTGTGCATAGTGATGTTTGCGGACCGATGAACATCCGGGCACGAGGAGGGTATGAGTACTTCGTTACTTTTATTGACGATTACTCAAGATATGGGTATGTGTACCTAATGCACCACAAAAGCGAAACTTATGATAAGTTCAGGGAGTTTCGGGCTGAAGTGAAAAAGCAATTGGGTAAACCCATAAAGGCACTTCGATAAGATCGAGGTGGGGAATACCTTTCTGATGAGTTCTTGGGACACTTGTTAGAGAATGGGATTTTATCCCATTTGACTGCGCCGGGCACTCCGCAGCAGAATGGCGTAGCAGAGAGAAGGAATAGGACTTTGTTGGACATGATTCGGTCCATGATGAGTTATTCATCATTGCCTTTATCCTTTTGGGGATATGCACTACAAACCGCATGTTATCTTTTGAACAATGTGCCTTCAAAATCGGTCCCTAAAACTCCTCACGAGTTGTGGACAAGACGGAAGACATCCTTAAACCATATTCGCATATGGGGATGTCCAGCTCATGTCCTGTTTAAGGATCCGAATAAGTTGGAAGCACGTTCAGAAGTTTGCGTGTTTGTAGGATATCCAAAAGGGACTAAAGGGGGTTATTTTTATAACCCAAAGGAAAATAAAGTCGTGGTTTCAACTAATGCAACTTTCCTTGAGGAGAGTTACATGAACGACTTTAAACCTCAAAGCAAAGTGGTGCTTGAGGAGTTGAGGGGTAATTCGTTTACTCCGGAGGTTCCGAACGAAACCATTCCGATCGGTGTAGAAAAACCAAACAAACCTGAACAACAACCTCAGGGGCTTCAGCGTAGTGGGAGGATCGGGCGTCAACCTGAGAGGTATATGTTCAATGGGGAGGTCTTTTTGGCTGAACCGGATGAACATGACAGGGATCCTTATACTTACGCAGAAGCTATAGAGGATGTTGATTCAAGACTCTGGACAGAGGCCATGAACATTGAGATGAAGTCTATGGAGACTAATCGGGTCTGGGAGCTTGTGGATCTTCCCGAAGGGGTAAAACCCATAGGGAGTAAGTGGATCTACAAGAGGAAAAGAGGAGTGGATGGAAAGGTCGAAACCTTTAAGGCTAGACTGGTAGCTAAGGGTTATACGCAAAAGGAAGGAATCGATTATGAGGAAACCTTTTCGCCTGTAGCCATGCTTAAGTCCATCCGGATTCTCTTGTCCATAGCTGCCGCTCTCGACTACGAGATTTGGCAGATGGATGTCAAGACGGCTTTTCTGAATGGCTATCTTGATGAGTCCATTTATATGAAACAACCAGACGGGTTCAAGGTCACGGGTCAAGAGGGTAAGGTTTGTAAGTTGCTAAAGTCTATTTATGGACTTAAGCAGGCTTCTCGTTCTTGGAACATAAGATTTGATCAAGTGATCAAGACTTATGGGTTCTCACAAAATGTGGATGAACCATGTGTTTACAAACACATTAAGAATGGGAAGGTGGTTTTTCTACTACTCTATGTAGATGACATTCTGCTAATTGGCAATGACGTTGGGGCGTTGTCATCGGTCAAATTATGGTTGACCAAGCAGTTTGACATGAAGGACTTGGGTGAGGCTAATTTTGTTCTCGGTATCCAGATCTTTTGGGATAGGAAGAACAAAATGATAGCTTTGTCACAGGCCGGCTACATAGATAAAATTCTCAGGAGGTTTGCAATGCAGGATTCCAAGAAAGGTGGGCAACCATCTAGGTCTGGAATTACTCTTTCTAAGAAAGACTCTCCAAAGTCTTATGAAGAAAGAGAATACATGAAGAAGGTACCTTATGCTTCGGCAGTGGGTAGTCTCATGTATGCCATGCTTTGCACTCGACCGGATATTAGTTATGCGGTCGGGATTGTGAGTCGATTTCAGGCGGATCCAGGACCGAACCATTGGGTTGCGGTAAAGCATATTTTCAAGTACCTGAGAAGGACTCGAGGGTATATGCTTGTGTATTCGGGTGAGGATTTAACTCCTCTAGGATACACTGATTCGGATTTTCAATCCTGCCTGGATTCTAGGAAATCGACATCGGGGTTTATGTTTACTCTGGGTGGCGGTGCCATCAGTTGGAGAAGTGCGAAGCAAGATTGCACTTCGGATTCAACGATGGAGGCCGAGTATGTGGCGGCTAGTGATGCTTCGAAAGAAGCAGTGTGGCTCCGCAAGTTCCTTGGGGATCTTGAGGTAGTTCCTGGTGTGGATAAAGCGGTATCACTGTACTGTGATAACAGTGCGGCGGTAGCTAATGCTAAGGAACCAAGATTTCACAAGAAGAGTAAGCATATTGATCGGAAGTATCATGTGATAAAGGACTTCATTGAGAGCGGGCATGTCACGGTGTGCAAGATCGCGTCAGAGGACAATTTAGCTGATCCATTTACGAAGACACTTTCTGGGAGAGTCTTCGAAAGGCATGTGGAAGCTATGGGGATGCGAAATTTGCAGTATTTACTCACTTAGTTCAAGTGGGAGATTGTTAGACATGTATGCTCTAAGGAGTAAAAATGTAATACGTTTTTGGAGACATTTTTATCAATAAAGAATTTATTCATTTATATATACCAAATATTATCCTCTTTACGTTCATATTTGTTGAATGTATGATAAGCAAACAGTAGTCTGAGACTGTCAGTCTAAACCTTAAGAGTTGGGCATATGATGGGATGATTATGCGGTAGACACAACTCTTAAGGTGATGGTCTAAAATATATGATCCGCAATCGAGGGAATAAAGTTGGGCGCTTTATTCATGTAAAGATTGTTATGTTGTCTATATCCCTTTTGGGAGATGGTTTGTCTTGGCCATCGGAGTTGGACTCCGTGAATAGAAACATTGGCGCGTTGTCATAGGTGACGATGTGTTGGATCGGGACATAAAGTGAATTGATTTGGATTAATAATTCTGTCTTGGCAAATCGATTCACTTTAGACAATCATTTGTATTGTATCTTAATCCTGAGATGAATAATGGGCCCGTTGTCTCGATTTGTGTCTTTTGATGTACCAATGGGTGACTCCCACATCTCTATAGTGGCATGCATGCCGGTACGTTGGAGGCATGACTCTTGGTAGCGTAGACTTGTTATTCATAGATATGGAATCCATAGCTCCTCTTAAGGAGTAATGATATCCTCTTATATGCGTTGTCCTGTAATTGGAAAACTGGAGCGCTCAACCATTTGGATACATAGGTGTAACCGAATGGTATACTATCTTTAGATGGTAAGTTTTCTAATGGTGAGACAATGGAACGTAAGATAAAAATAATCGGGAAGGTAAGACAGAACTTGTCCTTAAGCCGATTATGGATGATCATATGGGGATGCGATACATTATGATATGTCATGGAGACTTAGCTACACGAGCTTCGTAATTCTATAAAGTTCGAGAGTGCAGCTCCAAGCTTTTAGTGGAGTAGCGTTGGAGTTGATAATTGTGAAATGTATATCTGGGATATTGGGTTTCATAATTATCATGAGCTTGAACTTTATAGGTCCATTTTGGTCCCCTTTGCTAGCTCACAAAATCCTATAACGACACGGCGTGCTTTTCCAATAATTGGTGACTTATGTCGGATTTATCAGATTGGTTTAAAATTTATAAGAATCAAATAATTCATGTCTGTTTATCGGTTGAATTAATTATGTAAGAAATTAGTTCAAGATGAACTTGTTGAATTATGGCGTTCGGATAATTCTTGTCTGTTTATCGGTTGTTTTAATTTTGGACAATTAGAACAAGATAAACTTGTAGAATTATTGTGAATTGATTTATTTTCTTAGAGATTATCTTGATAAAGTTTGTTTTGATCAGATATCTTTTCTATTGGGCTATTTGAATCAAAACTGAGACTTTATCCTTTAGAATCTCGGGTGGAAAATAAAAGATTCGCGGAGATTTTTTCTCGGCAGTTCGGCATGCCGGATGACGTGTTCGGCCTGCCGAACTGGCCAGTTCGGCCTGCCTATCTCACAATTCGGCATGCCGACCGCGACAGCTAAGATTACGCGTTTTTCACGCGTATCTTATCAGATATTGATCCGAACTTGATTCTGTTTCGATTTTTGAGACCTAATCTGATATGGACTGACCCCAAGGACCAATAGGTATAAAAAGGGAGTGAGTCTAATGATTTACTCATATCAATTTGAGAGATTAAGAGTGATACTCTTCTAGTGAGCATCTGAAAACTCCCTGAGAGCTTTTGTTCACAAATTACGAACACTAGCTTTGGGTTCTCTCTATTGATTGGAAGGAGAGTCACCGGTGGAAGAGCTGTACGTGTGAGCCCACACTCACTCCGGTTGTGGATAGAGAATAGCAAAGAAGACCAGTTGGTTGAGGCTCTTCTGGAACGTTACTTCTCTACACAGGTCGCGGAGGTTCTTCGGCATACTGAGGTTAGTAAGATCTGTTTAATTTATACATATAACATGTCAAACTTGTGTTTTGGAAAATACTCTGATGAAAAATTTTAAAAATTCCGCTGCGCACTTTGTTTCCAACAGAACTGATATCGATCAAAGTTTAGTCGCGTACAGATTTTTTGACTGCATTAAGTCTAGAAATTTATTTTAGACTTAAATAAAAATGTGAACTTGACTTTTTCAGTATTTAGATTCAGTAATGACCTAGTTTTTAATAGTGTCACTATCCGAGCTTGCATTGCAATTTCTGTCGATACGGCTACTCGTGTAGCTCCATTTTTGACTAATTTGGCAATTAAGGATCCAATTCGTGTTAGAGTGTCTCTTGGTATACTGCTAACTTAGTATTGCACCTGGAAATTTTTATAATTAAATTTCTCAGGTTCTTTACAGATAGATTTTTTTCTGCCTTAGTTACGGTGGAATTTATAAATCTCTTTATTAAATTTTAATAGTTAATTAATTAACTATAGAATCTTTTATAGAATTTTTGGAACAGTCATATGTTAATTCCATAAATTCTTCAATCACGCATTTCCTACATAGTGTTTCCAAGAAAATCCTTGATTTAAATAGGTAAATTATGCTATTAAATTTTAGGATTTTCTTGATCATTATAACTATCACCTTTAAAACATTTCTTAATTTATATAAAATTATTTTAAAAAAAATTAAATTAAATGTTGAGATAAAATCCCATTTTAAATGCTTCTTGAAACTTCCTTAAAAATTATTTATGTATTTTACTTATAATTTAATATCTTAAAAATAACCTATTGATATCTTAAAAATTAACCTTTTTGGAACTTATCATAATAATAATTACCTATAACTCGGTCACTTAAATTCAACATAATAATTTCTCAAAGCGTAACATCTAAACTTTCATAAAATACATTTCTTAACATAACGTAAAACTCTAATAATTATTTTTAATCCTAAATAAACTTATAATTTTCTTATTTAAAAATTTTGTGCATTGGTTGCATTGTCTATTGCAACATTTTGAATCTTAAAATTTTATAGGCCAAGGTTTTATGATTACAACCTCCGTTTTTAAAACATGATTACGTAATTTTAATTACTATTTATACATACATAACTTTTGCAAACTAAAGACATACATAATTTCGTAAAATAAAAACATGCATAAATTCGTAAACTAAATAAAGCGAAAATATTACTTTGCGTAAGCGGTATCCATTCCCATCTTCACCATTCGTCCGTCGCTCACCACTGCCCATCAAGTGCTATTGACAGGTTTTCTTACCTACAGCATGAACATACTTAAATGAGCTTTCGCTCAACAAGTATGAAATTAGTCTCGCAAAATATAATTAAAAAAACATTTTAATAAAAATATGCATGAACATCTTATGCTTGCTTATAAACTTGATTTATGCTTTATTACCCCAGCTATAACTTATCTTCTTACTTTGGGCCCGAGTGATCGTACCGGTTGCGCGCGAGTCTTAGGAAGTTAGGGTTTGCGAGGTCCCAACGACACCAAGATCATTCATTACTTTAACATGGAGCCTCCTCGTAGGTCGAGAGGTTGGTACAACACCCTTAACTTGTCTTATACGTTTCACTTGTCTTATTGTTTGTATGTAGTATGACTTATCACTAGCGTCACAATTTCATAAATAGTGAATCGTAAATCATAATCATACTTTTAATTGAAGGTAATTAAACAATATAATTTAAATATTGCATACATCACTCATTAATCACAACATCATCATCATAGCATATCATGTCATGTCATAACATAACATATCACATCATAATATAAAACGGTGTAACAAATCACTGATCATGTACTTTCATAAATTTTTATGAAAATATTTAAATCAATTTATTTTTAAAACTATTTATATTGTAGGCAAAATTCTACTTACCTGGACTTCGAGCTAAGCGGGTCCAATTGTATCTCGCTAAATATACAGACTGCGAAGCATCCTCTACAATGCTTCTCGAGTGACCAAAAATTGCTAGGAATGCTTCCTGGATATCATACATTGCTGAAAACGTCATTCTAGACTCTGTTATTGCCATTTGAGTTGTCTCGATCTATGTGTAGTTGATACCAGACAATTTCCATCAGAGTAGAATTAGCTCAAACGGAGGTCACCATCACGTTTATAGCATCAAAATGAGTCAGTAGGCTCTCTCGGATCGTCGATCGGAGGTCCAAATCACATAATCCTAAAGTCACCATTGATCGACTATTGATTGGCGTTGACCGACATTGACCACCATTGACCAATCTCCGTTGGTGGCCCAGCTCTAGCCTACCCCTACTAAATTGACCCTTATGAGTCCAATGGTGGTGTCAATTTCACCTAATTCTGCCTCAAACATAGCAGGTTGGGCTCCACAATCTTGGCCAAAAATGGTGGCTTGGGTGGCTGTGCTCCGGCGGTTTTGGCCTGAAATTGGCCGAGGGCTTTTGCTACCCACTCATTTTTGAATATTTTCCCTCATCCAATTTGAAGCAACGTGGTTGGGAAGAGCAAGAACAGAGGCTCCCACGGCGGTTGACGGTGGTGGACCTCAAACTCTGTCGATCGTTGACGGGTTGTTGCAATTGAGGTGGGGGAAAGCTTCCCTGTCCTCCTTTGAATATTTCCCCCCAATCAATTTGGGTCGACATTGCTTGGAATGGCTAATTTGAAGTCCCCACGGTGAGTTGGTAGCAGCAGTGTTGAGCTTCAATGGGTGGTGGTGCTAAGGCACAATTGGGTAGGGCTTCTAGTTCGCCTTGGCCCTCTAAGTCCATTGGGGTGGGCGGTGTCGGCCACCACCTCTGGCAAGGCAGAGTTCTACGGTGCTATCGCGGCACACGGTGGCGGTAGACGGGTAGAGCAATCCAGTGACTATTGAGGTGCAACCATGGGTGGGTTTTGTTCCTCTCGTCGTGGTGGTCGCTTAGGAACAATAATCATGTCAATCGGACATTGGACGGCGAAGATATCTCATAGAAAAATTTGAGTTTCTCTTCCACTTTGGGTGGCATGTGCGGCTTCCTTTGATGGCGTTGCAGGTAGCACGGCACACTGTTGGACTCAGCTCATCGAGAGCTTTCCGTTGGTGTAGGAGGTGTCGAAAATGGACGCCAAAATCTTGATCGAGATTTGAGGAGAGAGAAAATGTAGAGAGAGAAAGTAGAGAGAGAAAGGGGAGCTGATTTGGTCGGTTAGATTTTTTTTATTTCCTTCTCCACATATTTATAGACAACCTTGTGATCTACACAGTCTCAACTATGTCATGTCGGGTAGATCAATTTTAATTTGTAAGCTTGAAATTCTCATAAACATAAATGTACTTTTTAAAACTGTAATATTCTCATTCTTTAAAAATACTTACATAAATTCTAATTTTTTTTCTTGCTGTATCATTGTCGTATAAACATCTTGATACTGTCATAAAATTATTTTCATAAAATTTATCCATACTGTATGAATTTCTTGAATTTGTCCTGATATGATAAACTTTGACAGTATTGTCTTTAAAATCGTTGATTCACTTATTTTACCAAATATATATATATATATATATTTGCTAATAATAATACTTTTTATTTAAGAACTTTGGTTAAAACTTAAAATTTGATTTCTTGATCTTATTTTAAAATAGTAAACTTTGATACAATTGCCTTCAAAACCGGTGATTAGCTATTTTCACAACTGTATACATACATATATATATATATATATATATGTAAGTGACTTCTAAGAAAGATATTATGTATTTAAAATTTTGCTCCATATAAATATATTTTTTAAAAAAATTATAATTTAAAACATATATTTTTCATTAAAAATTTTCATATTTTAAGCTTTAAATTTTGTCATAAAAATAGTAGTCTTAATTTAAAATAGTTTTATAAATTAAATTGACTATCTGTAAGTCAATTTAATTCAAATTATGAACTTAGTACTATTTCAAGCTTTACGGCATAACCCAAACTGTTCCTGATAAGGAGTCATTTATGGATTCACTTCTTACCTATAGTTAACGTTTGTGGACTCCATCAATGCTCTTCTTCTTCTTCTTCTTCACTATTATTATAACAATGCTATTATTATTATTATTGTCATTATATATTATTATTATTGTCATTATTATTACACCAATAATAATAAACCTTAGATAATTATTAATGTGTATAATAACTAATTATACACATTTAAAACATAGGAATTCTCGAACTTCCAATGATCCTTATAACTTTCTTGAAATTCTTATCTTACTTTATGATCTTCTTAAATTTCGAGATCAATCATAGTAAAATTATCATAAACCTTGCGTACTTAAACTTAGTGCTCACTATTTTCCAAATTATGCTATGGAGCTCATGATCACTATTGATCTAGGTTTCTTTTACTGAACTGATATCATATAGGAATTTTCCACATAGTCATAGTAAGTTGGAAATTTCACTTTTTGCCAGATCACATCACCTCTTTGACTCATGCATGAAATTAATGAATCATGAACTTTTAATTTAGCATATTAAACAATTATTTCAATGCACTATCATACATTACATTATTACATGTTTCATAAATAAAGCACATAAATTTGTGCACTCACAACATTATTTATTTCTAAGGTCTTACAGCTATTAAGACCTTCAAATTTGCGTGTTAATAAACTTGAAACTCGTACTTTCTCAAGTACTTAGCTGAGTAATGAGGGAAAAATTCTCAATTAATCATACTTATTAATTTCTAGATTTTTTTGGTCATTACATTATAAACTTCTAATTTTATCATAAAAAATAATAGTAATAATTCATAAAAATTTTCGTAAATTAAATTGACTATCTTCAAGTCAATTTAATTCAAAATCTAGACTTAACATAATTTCATGCTTTATGGGTATAACCCTAACTGTTTATCGTAAAAAGCGGTTTATGGGTCTACATCTAATATATGGTTGCTTTTTAAACTTTTTTGTAATCACTTTACGGATTAAAATTTATCCATTTATGATTTTGCATTTCCCTTGAAGGCTCGTGCAACGTTTGTGAACTTCATTAATGTATTATTATTATTATTATTATTATTATTATTATTAATTGTGCAGAGTTATTTACACTTGTAAATAACTAACTGTGAATGTATAAGATATCGTGAATTCTTAAATTTCTAAATTTCTTTAGAAATTTCTTATCATGTCTTGTGATGTCATGAAAATCGAGATCAATCTTGCATACATGAACCTTATGCTCACTGTTTTTGAATCATGGTGTTAAGCTGTTGATCACTTATGATCTAGATTCCTCTTATTAACTGGTGTCATGTAGGGATTCCGTACAATATACTGGGTCAGAAATTCCTTTTTTTAATTAATTTATCTCAATTTAGATTTTCTAATTGAGATCCTTATAAAGGCTACTATTTTGGCTTATATATAAAATTATTGAATTATAAAATCTTGGTTGAGTGCACTAAGTAATTATTTTTAACTCTACAAACAAACCATCATGACATCATATTTTGCTTTGTGTTTCATACAAAGAGCACACAAATTTATGCATCTTAACATTAGTTATTACTAAAGTCTTATAGCTATTAAGACTTTTAAAAAGCGCGCTAATTGAGAAAATTTATAGTCATAAATCATGATTAAATCGTGATTTAAACTTGTAAAATTTCTAGGCGTTATAAGAAATTTCTAACCATAAATGAATTTTTTTCTTACAATTTCTCATATTCTTACAGAAACTTAAACTTATAAATTCTAAACTTACACTTTCTTATGAACTTAACGACATATTTATAGAAAAATCTTTAATTAATTTTGCTTATTAATTACTGGATTTTTTCGGTTGTTACATCAATATTGAGTCTAGAAGCAAAAAAATCTGGTTTATATTTTTATTAGGTTGAGAAATAATTTTAAAACTTAAAACAGTCTAAAATCAATATGTAAATTAAAAACATATATTGGTATCAGTTTACACCATAATTAGTGTCTAACTATATTTGAATGGTGGAAAAGGACCTGTTGAAAATTAAAATTTTATGTCAGCTAAGTTAGTCATCCCCTGGCAGTATAAAATTCATTTGTTTAGAAATAATCTTTAAAGATAAGCTCAAAGGACAAGGGTTGACCATGATTTAAACTTGATGTGAAGGTGCCTTTGGTACATTAATGAGAGAAAAATCTCACCTTTCTCCCTTAAGGAATGGCGCCACAATTGGGGGATTTTAAGTCAAAATTTAAGTCCATCAAACTTGATTAAGAGCTTAATTAAACATAAGTTAAGTGGAAGAATTAGATTAGAGTTAGTTCTATAAATATTTGCACCATCACAAAGACTTCATTTTCCACCAAGAAGAAAAAGAAGAAGAAGAAGTTGATTTGTATAGTGATCATCAAGTTATACTTCAAACTTTCTTCATTATTTTTCCTAGTAAAACAAAGACTAAATTTTTAATCAGTAAAGTTTATGTGTTAGTGGCCAAATTTATATGTATAGAAAAGTGGATAAAAAGTTTTGATGATTAATCAACATCATAATCCAAGTTAGTTCCCTTAAATCAAGGACATAAAGGGGTCGTGTGGTATTGTTTTTAAAATAGGTAAATATGTTTTTGTTTTGAAAAATGAAATTTTTTTGAAAATTATAGTGAGAGTGTTTTTAAAATCTTTGCCTCAAAAAACATGCGAAAACATTTCTATAAATTCCAAGAACAAAAACAAACGGAGCCAAAAAGCATTAGAAGCTAGAAGCCTAATGTATGCAATGCACTATACCAGGTCTAACATCTGCTATGTAGTGGGGATAGTTAATAAGTTTCACTCAAATCTAGGATTTGATCACTAGATGGCTGTGAAGTGTATTCTTAAGTATCTTTGAAGAATGAGATACTATATGCTTTGTGTATTCTAGTGGAGAGTTGTCTCTTGACGGTTACACTGATTTCGATTTTTAATCAGATAAGGAAGATCAAAGGTTGATCTCAAGATGCATGTTGACTCTTGGTGTTGGAGCTGTTGTCTAAAGGAATGTGAAACAAAAATATGTTTCCAAATCGACAATGGAAGCTGAAGACATGGTTGCTTGTTGAGCATCCATTGAAGCAGTCTAGCTCCTAAAATTCTTGACGGATCTGGAAGTTGTTTTAGATATGGATAAGCTGATCAGACTATAGTTAACAATAGTACAACGATCGCAAACATTAAAGAATCAAGAAACTACAAAGGCACGAGGCATGTAGAGAGGAGGTATTATCGTGTTAAAAGACAACCTAGCAGATCTGTTCATAAAGACCTCACCAATCAAAGTTTTTGAGAAGCATCTCGAGGGTTATAAATTAAGAGACATGTCTCATCTGCTTTAGAAAATAGTGGGAGATTATTAGAATAGATGCCCATAAAGCATAAGATGTTTTGGTAAAGGGAATCTTTATAAATAAATAAAGTGACTTTATTTATATATGTTTTGAATACTTTATGAATTTCATTAAAATTTCGTAATTATCTATGTGATCTTAAATATTGTATAAAAGTGTTATATACTAGAGGACAATATTTAAGGATGATAATCAAAATTGTTAGTAACATATAATTAACTATTCAATCAAATATGGCATCTTTAATTGAGTGTTACTAGTACCGGTTATTTCTAATAAGAATGAAATGGTCTTATCCAAACTATTAATGTTGTGAGTCATTAAATGAGTACACTGTACATAATGAGATTGTTTAGGACTAAGACATGATGTTATATGAATAGGTAATAGTTTCTGTTAAATATAGCAAGCTCTAACTACATCGACCGATAGTCATATATAAGCTAATCTTAATCCTAAGCTATAAACAACCTCCTATTTATAGATTTATGTCTTTTGATTTGCTCTGTACGGATTTGAGATTCTAATCTTATTCCTTGTATCTTTGAGGCATAATGAAGTAAGTTGTTGGGAATGTCAATATTACATGATAGAATCCATTTCTTCTCTAACGAGAAATAGATAAATAATTCTTTTGAATATTGATTCGGGGGTGAATAATAAGAGTGCTTAATTCATTATTAAGTTCATGAATTTATTATTCATTAGAGAATCAATGGCACTCAAGCATAAAGAAGTACTTAGAGAGATTAATGAATATTACCTAGCTCTAATTATGAATTGTTTATGGAGGATCGACTAATATGTAGTAGCTATATCAAATGGACAACTCTAAGAAATGAGTATTTAAATATCTATAGTTTCAAAAGTGTAATTCCAAGTATTTAGTGGAGTCATATTGGAATTAATAAAAGAGTAATATATAATTAAAGAGTTTATTAAATATATGGGTTTTATTGGAGCTTAAAATTATGGGTTCACCATTTCCCCGCCATCCTTGTGAACACTATTTGAACAAGTGGAATTATTAGTTTACACAATTAATATAAAATTATGGGATTCTAAATTAAATATCACTAAAAATAAATTAATTTTGAATTAATTTATATTTATATTTATTAAATAATTAGATTATTTAAATAAATAAAGTTAAATATTTAATTTTGGAAAACAAACATTGGACGGGTGGGTCTCCCTTTGTAGGTGCACATAGTAGTAGGGTTGCACTGTGTGTGCTGCCTATACCATTAAGGAAAGTCCCTCGTGCACATCAAAACTTGTTTATAAATTTTCCAAATTTAGTATTTTTAATTTTGAATAAGTTTGATTTAATTCAAAAATGGAAAGTTTAAAAAGGAAACAAATGAGATTGAGTAATGAGCATTATTCTCTCCTGTACTGTTGTTGGAATGGCATCATATGCACGGAGAATTTCTCTTTGTGTGGCGCCAATCACAATACTAGGAAAAAGAAACTTGCGTATTTTATTTTAGTTAAATATTTGGGGTTAAAATTAAAATAAAAGACTTTTCAAAATTAAGTAGCTTTCTTATTCTTTATAAATAGAGGCATCCTCTATTCTTCAGAGATATACTTGTAAGTTTTGGAGAGACTGAGAGTACTTTACTAAGCTCCTCCCTCTAGTAGGCGTGTAGAAAAGAAATAAAGAGAGAAGAAAAGTTCATCATCCCAAGACCTGTTCTACTCATGTATTGAGGTATAATTAGTTAAGTGATCATTTAGAAATCATATTCCTTCTACGCCCACATGTATATCCATTTCGTATCAAGGACTAGGTGAGGAAGACAGTGGTTTCGTCTTAAAGAGAATGTTTGTTGCAAGTCGCTTGGTCCGACTCGTCTTCGTTTGTTCTAGTGAGCAGAGTTTGGTATTTTGAGCAATTTCTTAAGTCAAAATTGAAGATTGATTGAGAAAAAATATAAATTTGTATATTAAATCTAATTTGAAGGAATAAATTTGACGAGATCAAAAATCAAAGGTATATTGTTTGAATAAACTCAGTATATAGGGTATAAAAAGGTAAATAACCCTATGTTTATTAAGCGTTAAATTAATATAATCTATAATGTTTTACAAAAGTTTTGAGAAAATTTTTATTATACACGATTCGTACCACAAATACGTTTCTACTATATTTTGTGAAAAATGTTTTCTAAAACTAACATCATCGAGCTGCCAGTCTTCGGCAGACACGCCTCAATCTTGGCCATAACAGAACGTTTTGTTTCAGACCATTAACTTCAAACATGCCCAGATAAACTTCTAGGGATAAGAATGCGGAAACGAAAGTCCAACCCACATACGAAATATCAGATAGCAGACTGTCATCAAGCTAGCATGTACTATAACCCACAACTTCTCATGTCTCTAGTATTATTAATATGTCTTGGGTGTAACAATTTCATATGGGTTACCGCATATGACTTGTGTACCACGTTATATAACTACAACTCTACATCTTCTTTTCTATCATCTACATTCCATTTTAATGAGAAATTGTGTCTGAGTAAATGATGCTGCAAACAAACTAAAGTTAAACATCAATTTTTTTTTTTTGGGTATTCAAATATTTACACCCTCATGTTTGCATTAGGTCTGTCTAAAGTGCTACCCATTTATCATGTTGCATTTTCGCCACAACAAAAATAATAATAATAATAACGTTACGCGGCACTAGTTTCATGTCCTAACAATCCAATGTTACGTTGTCGTACCTCCCGACAGGATTATGCACTTTGAAAATAAAAGATAATTGAATTCAAAATCAGAAATTTTTTTACCGATTCATAACTTACTAGCAATTACAAGCTTGCCCAATCAACCACACATTCTCCCACAATAGCCGGTTATGATCACTTATAACCAATTCATTACTTTGAAAAGCATTATGTTTACAATTTACACTAGAAGATCTGCCACCTACGGTAAGTACCATCCCGCTTGAAGGATGGTAGAAAATAACAATTGTTGGTCTATTTTAAGGTCAACTAGTCATATGCTCATAAAAGATAACGACGTAATAAGCATACAGTTGATAGCCAAGAAGAATAATTATCATACATTTTCACGGAACGGAAGAATTTGAAAAAAGGGTAAAAAAAAATTCTTAATTAAGGAAATGACATCTTTTTTTTTACACAAAAAATACACTTTTTTAGGCAAGTAAACTGTTTCAGTTTTTTTTTTTTAAAAAAAAAGAAATAAAAAGAAGAAAATAACTATAATGATGAGAGGAACCTCAATAGAGTGAAAAAAAAAACTGGAACAGTTTTTATGCCCAAAAAGCATATTTTTTTGCGTCAAAAAACTGAAAAAAAAATGGATCATTTGTCCAAAATAACTTTTTCTTAAAGTCATTTTTCAAAATACCCCCGAAACGAAACCTCAAACAAATTAATAGAGTCCAGGTGGAAAAAACAGAATAAGATTGTAAATTTTTGTTTGGTATGTTCCAATGGAATACATGCCGTATATTAGTCTCATTATATCAAAGGGAAGATAAATTTTACATTAAAAAACAAATTATGTGAACTGTTTAGTGCAATTCATTGTCCGAAAGGATATCTTAACGTGTCGAAAGCCACCATATAAAAAGATCTAAACTCTGAACACGGCTTCTAGGACTTGTATGGAACCCACAGCTTTGTTTTATTTTAATCTTCCACAAAGATGGAAAATAAAAATAAAAGGAAAAAGCTAGGAAAAAAAAAAAAAGAGGAGAGATGGAGAATGGGAGAAACAGAGAGTGAGAGAAACGGTGAAGGAATAAAGAGTCCCCAATAAAGTAGCCATAGAAGAGAACGTACAATAATGCTGGCATTGACGACAAAACGTTTTCTTTTGCAGAGTCGTTCCCACGCAACCAAAACTTGTCTTGTTTTTTACTTTATTATGCTACGATCCTTTGGCTTTTATCATAAAAGAGAGAAGAAAAATTAGGTGTGTCTCAACTTTTAAGGCTCTTTATTGCTCGAATGCTGCATATGCGTGGACCCGCACGCAGCTGCTCTCTCTCGTCTCCTTTCTCATTCAATCTAGACACGGGCACCACCCATTTTTCACTTTTCCGAGGTGGGATTCTCTGCCGCACTCCCGTAAGATTTTAAATAAGAAAAAAGAAAAAAAAAATAAGATAATGACAAAACAATATTAAATATCATAGAGGAAAAGAAAAACTGAGTGAAAAAAATAATAAGAATAATACCTCCAGCCGTGACAAAAGAGGGGGGAACAAAAGAAGAAGAAGAAAAGAATGCTAAAGGTTTGCTATTATTGACGGTTACCATTAAATGATCTGGGTGCTAGAAATCGCAATTATATTTAAGAGAAAAAGAAAAAGAAATTACAATTATAAGATTTTTGAGTGGTAGAAAAAACCATTTGCTAATAAAAAATATTAAAAATAAAAGTATTCACTTTGAATCGCGCATCATTTAATGAAAAAGGGGGAAAATACCATGTGCTTAGCATGTACCAACAATTAGAACGGTCAGTTATAACTAATATTGGTTGGAATCAATAGTATAAGTTAGAATCATTACTTATAGTTATGATAAATGCTTGATTTCATATATTTTATAATTAATTTTCCCTTGAATTTTTGTTTAATTTTTTGGGTATTATGTGTTTTTATGTGTGATTTTATGTTTTGTAGGTGTTCAAAGATGATGAGATTAAAAATGAATGAAAATTGAACTTCTAAAGCTTAAGAATCTCATTCATTTAATTTGGAAGTCAACCGGAGGCTAAGGATGTTTTGTGATTTCCAAGACAAAATCAGCAATTTCAACACCAACCAGCCACTTGCCCCTGGACCAAATATTCCATGCGACTACGCAGATGTTCTAGGATTTCATGCCCCCAAAAGCTAAAATTCTATGCGGCCGCGCAATCGTCTTTTCAGCTTGATGTGTTTTTTCACGCATGGCTGCGAGAAAGAGGCCTTGCCCCCACACCTGTTTGCAATTTTCACTCCGTTTTTGAACTAGAAAGAGCCCAAACTTGCTTCTTTTCATCCGCAAAACACAAACCCAAAATTACCTACTTACAAACACAAAATCATATTAGTTTTTTCGTCAGTTTATTAGCTTTTCCTTAGTTATTCTTAGGCTTAGGAGATGAAGAAGAAGAAGAAAAAGGAGAGAGTTCTAGCGAAGGCTAAGGAGAACCGTCTATGTAGAAGGATTTCTGACTCCAAAACCCGTTCTTTTCCATACTCTTTCTTTATTTTCTTTTTAATTTTGTTATTTTAATTTTGTTTTGGTTAAAGGGAAATTCAAAACTCTAGACATAATTTTATGATTAATTTATAGAATTACTTTCTAATTTTTCAATTTAGATTGTTTATGTTCTACTATAATTGTTATTTATGATTGTTTTCTTATTCTGTTTGGGTGGCCAACTGAATAGGACTTGAATTTATTCTATTGCTAGATTGGAATGCTTGATCCATAATTATCTTGTTATTCTAATCATTAGTAGCGAATTGTGGCCATTGATTATGGTCAAGTTTTCGTATGATTGCATGTGGAGCATAAATCTAGGTTAAATAATCTGCGCTTGTATGATTGTTGCTTAAATCAACCTATCTTTCTCAATGTAATGCTTCCGTTAGATTAAATTTAGAGAGCTTCTTATATGTTGTTCAATGGGAAGGGGATTAATAGATGTAACGCCCCTATATGGGGTTAACAGTTTTTAATGAGATAAAATAAAAATAAATAATAAAAGTAAAACCTTAAAGATTAAAATTTGCCCGGGACTTAAATAAAAACTCTCAACTCAAAAATAAAAATATAAACGACAAATAAACCACAGTTTTAATGTAGCACCTTTAATTTAATAATATAAACTGTTGTCATCATCATTTTAACCCTCAACACATTATAATACAGTCACAGAAAGTAACAATTGATGCTTACATTATCATGAAGAACATTCTCAACGATTGAAGCAGTCCCAATGTAATATAGCTACATCACTTCATCAACTATATTTCTCGTAGCCACCTCACACTTAGTGAGTCCTGAAAAGATATAAACAAAAGGGAATGAGCAACACTATGCTCAGTAGAGAAAGCCATTACTCACCTTTAGGTTTTTATCATTACCACATTAAAACCTGCATGGTTAATAAGTTACATCATATTCCAGATTATGAGGTTTATTATGATCACATCTTATGGATACCGTAGTTAATCATTACCAAGTGTCATAATTACACATTTATACAAATATTAACAATCATCATTGTTCCTAGGTATCCATGTTAAATTGAGTATCACTCAACTCATCGAAACCCAAATGGGCGCACTTGATCACCCTATAAACATTCCAAGGGTGTTCCGATGAGGGGACATCAAGCCCCGAGTCCTCACCAAATCAATTCCTGTACAGTGTGTTCTGGGACTTTCAACCCAAGGAAGCGTCATCGCCTTCCCCCTATTTTACCTTTTAGGGTATTCATGCCCAAGGACGTAACCGTCGCCCTCTTCATGTCTCACAATTTCTCTATATTGAATCATTATCAATAGAGTTAGTTTTCCTAACCATGCTTTTCAATTTATAACATGTGTCAATTCATTATGTTCCTCGCCGTACAATACAAGACGAGTCCATGTCATAGTTTCATATGTGATAATCATATAATATCAGTTCAACATAGATATATATATATTGCGGCAAAACAATCAATTTTAATTCTATAAAAACCTCACAAAAGATGAGTAATAGAATCCCTACCTTTTAAGCTTATCAACAGTCTCTTAATCCTGGAATCAATTAACGTTAGCTCCATACTCCCTTGATCCTAAGGCGTGCATAAGGACAATTAAAACTAAAGCACAACATACAACTACATTCATAAAATTTATTTTAATTTAATCTTAGAATTTCAAGAAATAACCACTGCCCATAGAGGTATTATAAAGTTTAACAATATAAATTTTCTGTCTAGGGCATATACACTTAGACTTCATACATATGCTCCAAAATAGCAACAAACATATACTTAGGTTTAAGAACGCAAATTTGAATAATCCTTTAGTATAAAAGAAAATTTATAAATGAAAGACTAAATTTGTTCATAAGATTCTAACCTCGGATTATGGTTAGTTGGAAGCTTGAAATGGCTTCAAACAGGTTCCTTTACTTCGGTATGACTGAAATTCTTACTCAAATGGAGGTGATGGTGGCTGATTTTTATGGCTGCCTTGAAGAAGTTCTCTAAGTATTTTGCTTCAGCAAAGAAATGAGAAGAAGAGTGTGGGAACCGTGGAAGAGAAAGGAAGAAAAGATGAAGTCTTTGAAGAGAAGTGATAGAAACAATTATAGAGGAGACATGTTGAAGCATGTCACGGAGGAAATAAAGAAAATGAGGGTCAAGAGTAGTTGGAAAAGATATCCTTATGTCTCATCTAAAGACTTTAACACACATAATGCCAATATGACATTTTTGAGATTTATTAGAAGTTCTAAGGCTTTTTAGTAATCATACTAAATAAATATAGGAGAATTTTAGAAAACTTAAAAATAGATAAAAATAAATATTATAAAATAAATTTAAATGAAGCAATTTTTTTTTTATACATTAAAAATTAATTTAATTACCTCAATACCCGTTAGGAGAATAACGGGTGTCACAATAGAGTATTAAATTTCAAGAGCTTCTTATATGTTGTTCAACGGGAAGGGGATTAATAGAGTACCTATCTTATTAAATCTACAAACTAAGAAAAGATTGAGCTAACAGAGCTTGTTGTTATCTATGGTTGGTAGCTTCAATGGAATATTGGGAATGATTTTGTGATTAATTGTATGATTGTTGTTTAGTGGTGAAGAATGATCATTTAACTAGTTTTATCGTCATTGTTTTATTTTCCTTTTTTTTTTTTTTGCGTTTTCTTTTGTTTCGTAATTTAGTTTTCTTTTATTTCCTAATTTAGTTTAAATCCAAAATTCCTCTTTGTATTTAATTATATTGTGTCTTAGGTTGTTTATTGCCGATAGCTAATTAATTAAACTCAATCATTTGTGGGAAAGATCCTTACTCGTTACTATACTTGATTGCGACCACACTTTAAGTAAGGTTAATTTAATGTTTTCTCTTACGCCCACCAGGTCGTAACCATTACTTGGTAAGTACGTAAAAAAATGCAGTTTAAAGTATAATTTGTTAGTTTAAACTAATATTTAGGATGCTTGAACTAAAAATATTGATTGAAAATGAAACCATCAGTTTCAACTGATTGAGTTTAACCTCAATTGTAACTGATAGTAGACTAGACGTAAGTTTGAGTTTCTTATGTTTCAAGTGATGATCCAAAGGGAGGCTTAAGCTTTGTAGCAACAGTCCAAATGAAGTTAATCTATTAGATGGAAAACGAACGGCCGTTTTGCCAGCGTTAACTAGTACTTAACAAAAACAAGGATAACCTATTTATAAACATAGTGCTTAATTTTGCTTATGGCAATAGTTAAATACTTTCCCCGATAAAACTGCTTTGGTTTTTCTATCCAAAAATTAAAATAATCACTCGAAATTAAATTAAAAAAAATTCAAACAATGTGACCAATGAAATATAAGAAATTTAATATTTCTTTTTTTCTAAAACAGAAATTCAATATCAATACCTATCAACCAAAAAAAAAACCCGACTCTAAACAATGCTCCAAAAAGAGCATAAATTGATCAAAACAAATCCTATATAATTCTGTCTTTTCATTTTATTTTTTTTTGTTGCCAAAAGATATTTTCATTTGTTTTCTTTTTTCCCAAATTTCATTCTCTATTGGGGATGGTTAAAAAAATCAAGAGAAATTAACATGCACGCTGGCAGTCAAAACAGAAGCACATACAGGGCAGGTTCTGAGAGTGGACCCACACGCCGCACACAAGCACAAATGCCTACAAGGCAGCAGCAGCACCCCAGCCTCCCTTCCCCCACACCTCCGGCACATCCTATCTCCCCTTCCACACCCCTCCCCCAAAACGATGTCGTTTTGTAAGTTCTCTTCCCTCCCGTAGTCGCTGCTTCCACATCCCGATTCCGCGTCGGCGGCGGCGGCATCGATTGCGTCGGGCTCGTGGCGGTCGTCGCAAACGTAGGCGGCCATGAGGACTTGCTCGAGGTTCGTGCGAAGAGAGTTGGCCTTGGCTTCGTTTGATTGGGCGAGATCTTTCCATAGCTGATTCTCTACGCACAGCGTTTTCATTCTCTCTTGGAGGACCCAATTCAGCTTTCCCATTCTTTGTATTTCTTCGTCTTTCTCTTTTAGCTTTTTCGCGATAATGCCTTCCTGGATTGCCGACACCACCATCCTCGCTTGCCTGTTTCTCTGCTGCTCCAATTCCATTCTCACCTTTTCGGTCTTATTAAAAAAAAAAAAAGAAAATTAATGTTGATCGATTGAAATAAATAAATAATTTAAACAAGCACAAAATCGACTTTTTTTTTTCCCCTTACGTGTTGGGCGATGAAGCGATCTACCTCGGACTGGTGCTGGTGGATCTGGAAGACAATGTCGTTTCCGAGAAACGACGACCCCGTCACGGAGAGTTTGCTCTTCTGAGGAACCGAGGAAGCATTCAACTCTTGGATTGAATTTGAATCTCTCTGTCGTTTTCTCGGACCAGGATTAACAATGTTTCGTGTGAGGCCACTATCGGCCTTGTTCATCGTCGTTTTCGCATCGCAAATCGGCGATTCATAAAACGACACAAAATTCTCGGGGTTAATCGTCGACGAAACCGAAGGGACCTTTTCAACGTAGATATTTCCATTTCCCAGCTGATTGGTTTTCATGAAATCTCTGCCAATAAGAAAATTAAGAAGCCAAAAGAGAGACACAAATCAGAAAATAATGTCACAGTAGAATAAAAACCTGACGAATGCTTTGGCTCTTTCGGTTGTGTACCTGTTCGTGATTAAGGGATGAGAAGGGAAGAGATTCATATTGTGCCGCGCCTCAACCGCCATGGAAGAAGAATCGAAGTAGGTGAAGCTTTGCTTTTCCTGTGATTTTCTTTCTCCTTCACAATTTTTTATTTTAAATTTACTGTTTCTTGTTTTGGTGTGTTACGAAGAAACAGAAGGAAAGGAGAGAAAAAGGGGGAGCGAAATGAAGAAGGGATGAACGAATGAGGTAGAGAAGCATGCTTTTATTCAGGCTTTGCGTTTTACCATTGGAAAAGTCAAACTCTTCTAGTCTCAATTTAAAAAAAAAAAAAAAAACTATTAACTGAAGGAATTAATAAATTCCTTTCCGAATTTGAAAAAACAAAATCCAAACTGAAATTAAGAAATAGTAACGTTCAGTGGCAGAAAGAACTTTTCTTCATTTTATCATTTTCCAAGAAAAGAAGCTGCCCCCCGGATTCGCTCTCAGTAATGGTATTTCCGTAATAAAGGAAAAGTCCCAGGATATTTCTGGAAAATAGGAAAACGATATTTTACAGGCATGTCATTTTACTTCTTAAGTAACCGACATGCAGCATATCTGCCACGATCCGATGCACGGTGGCACCGCCACCTTCTGACACGTCATCACATTGTACGGTCCAAAGAGTGGAGAGATGCGGATTCCAGAGAGGCCTTCAGCTTTTTCTAGTTTATTATTTTTACCCAGAAAAGAGGGCTCCTTGTGAACGTGACCTGAGGAGAATTCATGGGTCCCACATTGTCGCTCGTGTGTGGTGTTGTGGAACTGTAAGAGAGTGAGAGAGAGAGAGAGGGGGGGGAGAGAGATCTTGGATAATAAAGTTGATCCTGTGGCCACGTCGAGTGGGACCCAGATTAAGAGGATGCGGGGACAGTCTTTGTGGGACCGCTTTTATTTTTATTTTATTAAATTTTCTGTTCTTCTTCATGGCGGTTTTGCTTCCTCGTCCCTTCTATGAAAAACTGTTGGTCTCAACGTACGGACAACGAGGCATAAAGGATTGTGGGCTCGGAGTGAGTTATTTAGTGTGGAGGCGCCTACGGTAATTAGAGAGGACCCCTCGGAAATCGTTGTGAATATGAGAGAGAGAGAGAGAGTCAACAGTAAATGATGGCTTCATTCTTGGCCAGCTTCTCTTTAATTCTTTATGGTCCATAGACAATTAAATTTATGCAAAACGTAATCTATGATTCTTCAACGTTCCCAAAATTTATTTCTTCTTTTTTGGTAAGCGTTTCACATTTCTTTAATGTCTTTGGAATTATCCCATCCGCAACATGGACAGAAATCAATATATGCCTTTCAGGGCAGACGAAATTAACAAAATTAACAAAATTAACAAAGAAATAATAAATTCATGGAGGGACGTGTTTAGTGTCGAGTTCCAATAACGGTTAGTGGAGTTAAACGAGATGTGATTTTACCTTAAAACAAATAGGAATATTAATGCAAGCACAAGTTTTGTTTTTATCATAAATTTTGGCGTCGTCAAGTGGACTTGCCCTTTTTCTGTCCTTACGATATATTTAAGTATTTATTATTGTCCTAAACTCTAAACTTGCTTTATTATTTCCGGAGAAAGATTTTTCATTATTGCATTTGCATATTAAAAAAAAATGTGATGGAAGGGCAATAATCCAAACACAAAAGATCACATAGGATTTTTCACCCTCTTCTTTGTTAATTTATTTTCAAAACAAGATTATCAATTGGTGGTCCGCAATCATGGCAAAGTACCATTAAGCCCTTGTTTGATATTAGGGTGTCCAGAAAAAGAATTAAAACCATAAAATTTTAACCGTGTATTATAACATGTCAAATATTTTTATTGTAATAAATTTTCATTTTGTATTATAACATGTGAGAGCTTTGCACAAGCTGTGTGGTTGAAATCATAACCTCAAACACCTTAATTGTCAAACACCTTAATTAGATTTCTTAAGGTGTACAATTAACAATTAACCATATTCTGATGCATCTAAAAAAAAACTCTTTTTAATTCTAAGAATTTGTTGGACATGGCCATTTAAAATATCAAAATTAAAATCGGTATGTATATCTGATGTAATAAGTTATATGGTGAGATATTAATTATGAAGTCTTGCATACTAATTGATAGCTAATAACTCATTATGATAAACTCTAAGAAATACAATCACTAAAGCCCCTAGGAATTAGCGGTATCTTTTACCTTCAAAATCACACCGAAGTGTTGGTCTCAATTAATTCGTTCCAATGCCTAACAGAAGAAGGAATTGCCAAAAAAGAGAGTTTTCGTGTCAAATAGCATGCCTATATATGCCCAAGCAACTAAAATCAATCGAAACTTGGTAGCAAAGTAAATAACTTTACTGGGGAATCTCAAGGATAAAACTTTATAGCCGACAAAGTAAGAACGTATTCACTTCGATTAAAAGCTTCCACGCACCGAGCCCAAGTCTGAGTTGTTATTGTTTATCCTTGTTTGCCTACAAATCACTTGTCCTCTGTCCCGGACTGCTTTTTTCTAAATCTTACCGCGCCACAGAAAAAATGGAAGAAGACAAATAAAAAGAAAGCAAGCACATAATTAAAAAATTAATTACATAATTATACCTTTTACCTTTTATTATTTTTGAAAATCATAAATATATCATTTAAATTTAAAAAATTGTTTTTATTTGATCCCTTATACAAATTTTAGCATACAAGTTATAACTTATACACATGTGTTTGTGTATATATGTATTAAAAAAAAAAAAACAAGAGAGAAAACAAAAATTGATGGCGGCCCCTCGGACCTTTATGTCGCCGTCCCTGCGTACATCTAATTTGCACTTATGAGAATATTTATGGAAAAGTAAGTTAATTTGGTCAAACTTTTAGGGCTGGTAATCTAGCCAAGGAGGGTTTAAAAAAGTGGCTTGTTTTGTTCTTTACTGTGCCAAATTGTTGAAAATAATGTCTTCTAGTGGATGTTGAAATTTAAAACCAAGCTATCGTCTAGAATTATACGTCCCTTAATATCCGTCCATTTGGGCAATTCTCTCCTTGTAACCAAGCTATCGTCTAGTGGATGTTGAGACTTCAAACCAAGCTGTCGTCTAGAATTTCTCTCCTTGTCGCCGGCTTGAGCCACCTAGGCAATGCTCTAAGGCACCACTTTCAGGCGCGGCCCCTGTTTTTTTTCCCCTTAATTTGTAGGTATCATCATTTTATTAGTATTTTATATTAAAAATTAACAAGATAAAGAAAACAACTATTTAAAAATTCATTAAAGAATGAAGAACCACAGTATATTCTAATGCTCTAATTACCCTTAAATGGGCAATTTTTTTTTTTTAAGGAAAAACAGTTCCCATTATTAATTAGCCTTATCGGCTACAATAACATCACCCAAGAAAAGGGAAATTACATCTGTACCAATTAAATCATCCTCTGAAACAACAGCAAAATCAGTTCCGACTACAAATAGGACGACCAGAGACTTGCTACAACATAGTTTTAATATCGTCTATAATCAGACCTCCTTCTTTCAATCAATGACCCGACTTAACAATAGTTACTACGTTCATTGCATCGGATTCGATCAAAGAAACATTCAACCCATTATTCATAGCCAAATACAATCCCATCCTTAGAGCAATACTCTCGGCAACATGAGGAGAGAACGAACCAATAATCTTCTTGGACAAGCGAGCGTGCACTACCCCATACTTATCTCTGATAACTGCTCCTACTATCACGTAGTTAAAATTCTCTCGGACCAACGCACCCACGTTCAACTTAAGACTCCCCACCTATGGTGGAGACCACGTAGAGCAGCGCCGGCCGGAGCCATGAGGCGGAGAATCTACTGCCTTCTGACTACTATGGTATGGAGATCTCCAAGAATTCTGCCAGTGGACTCGATGATTTCTGAGGCTGTCCTCCAACGTTGTTCAAACATTCCTCGGTTTCTAGCCCCCCAGATACTCCAAGCTAACATAGCAAAAGTCTCCGCCTCCTCCTTCAAGAAAGTGCCACACACGTAAATAGAGCTTGAAGGTCATAACAAAGCCCAACCAGAATGTTGAAAACGCTCATGGGGTGCATAGATGTTATTGTCAAGCCCCAAACGTGCTTGGATCTCTAGCATCCGCTCCACAATAGCATTAGTACTGAAAGTGACTAAAGATTTAGGAAAATTAATCACCTGACCCGAAGCGCAAGCATATGAGGCGAGGATCCGTTAATAGCTTCGCAATCTTGTGGAGAAGCATGTCCAAACATAATTGAGTCGTCCATGAACAACAAATGAGACACTTTAGGAGCACACCAAGACACTGAGATCCCCCATAACTCTCCCACATACCCTTCCTTCCAGATCGCCTCAGAAAAACCTTCAACACACGATAAGAATAAATAAGGGGAAACGGGACAGCCTTGTCTTAGTCTTCTCTGTGGAATCATCTCCCCTACTACATCCCCGTTGACTATGAAAGAGGACCAAACTGTAGAAAATACATTCCATCACAAGCCAAACCCACTTCTCTTTAAACCCCGTCTTTCTCATCATTGCTGGCAAAAAATCCAACTCCACTCTATGTAAGATTTACTCATGTCAAGCTTTAAACCCACAAAACCCTCTCGACCTCTCGTCTTTTGTGGAATAGAGTGAAGAAGAAACAAGAATGTAATCGATAATTAGTCTTCCTGGAACAAAAGCACCATGTTCAAATGAAATTAATGAAGGCAAAGCTCTCTTCAACCGATCAGCCATAGTTTTAGAAATCACCTTATGCACCACAATAAACAGGCTAATAGGTTGATAGTCAGTCACCTTATCTTTCGTTTTTGGGTTGAGGCATTGAAAATTTTTCATGAAAATAGTCTTCAATCTCCGCAACAATCTGCCTATCCTACTGCAACCATAACCCACTTGAATTTTCCAAACCAAGAATCCTATTTTTCTTCGCTCTCTCTGAAACTTCTGAGTGGAAAAATTGTGTTAAAATTGCCGCCCAAATTCACTTTACTTGAGCCTGGTGCCTCCACAAGTGTTCCTCTAGCGCCAACACCCGCTCCAAGTCTAGTTCTTTGACTCAAAAGCTTCGTTTAAACTTATTGGTATTTATTTGATAGTGTTTTTAAAATAAATGAAAATATTTTTATTTTAAAAAATGATAATTTTTTAAAAATTTTGATAGGAGTATTTTTAAAATTTTTATTTTAAAAAACGTGTAAAAATATTTATAAAAATTTTCAAAATAAAACCAAATGAAAACAATTTCTTCCAATATCTTGTAATTCTTTAGCCCTTCTCGACAATATCCCTTCTCGGCAAATTACGAAATCAGACCGAGCTCCAATTTTTTAGATCCCTCGCACAAGCCTCTAAAGAGCACATCAAGCTTTCTCCTCCTAGCTCAGTTACATTCCTTCCCTCCATGACTGCCCAACTACCAATTTGAACTCATCATTTGTCATCTATATATTTTAAATGTCAAACTTACTATTTTCTGTTCCTCTCCATGATAACTAATGCTTTAAATAGCGCTCCAAATAAGGGATATAAAAATACTTTTAGATTTCTTTTTTTTTTTCAATTTTAAGTATATGAATTTTTGTTTCTTGGAAAGGCTCCGAAAACGTGTGTCTAAGGTCCCAAAATACATGAGAATGCCTCTCCTCTAGAAATTATGGTGGGTCACAATTTTTAAAGTCTAGTTTAAGTAGATATCTTTATTTTTATAAATAAAAAAATCCTTTTTTTAAAAAAAGTGACTTTCATAAATTCTTGATCAATGTTTGCTCTAATGTATTAATTTTCAAGCTAGTAAATTATTGATCCTTAAATTTTTAAAAATGGTGTTTATATATTTAATAAACCTAAAGACATGTATTTTTTTTTTAAAAAAATTCTTTACAAAGGCCATTTTTTGTAATCATATATATATATATATATATATATATATTTGGGAATTTTAGTAAATGCCTTTTTAATTTTAAAATTGATTTTTATAAATACCATACATATTTTAAGTTTGACACAACTTAAATATGTAATATGAGTGGTGGTGTAGCATAACTTTTTTAAGTATGACATAAATAAACATATTTTTTACATGAGTAAACACATTTTTTTAGAAGTGTCATGTAATACATATTTTACATGAATAAACATAGGATGTTTGGAAAACAACATTAAAAAGGTTGAATTTTTAGATTAATTTGCTAACAAAAACCAATTCGATGATAGTTTGCACATAGGAAAGAGTTATTAGTAATGTTAGTCCTTGAGCTATGAGCACAGTTATATAGGTTTTTGAACTTTTAATTTTAGTGTAGTCTTGTAATTCTTTTTTTTTTTTCTTTGAATTTTGATCAGTAACCATAAAATTAGCCATGAATCTCTATGATTATCAAAGATATCAATGCAACTATCATGTGGTGATAACTTAAATTTGTATAGAAATAGCTACAATTATGCAAAACGTTTTCTTCAACCCATTGAAAACTAACACATTTTATACTAACCAGGTACAATTATGTAAAACCTTTAGCTATTATGCAACAAGAACATGATTTCTTTATGTTAATTAGTGGCCAAAACTGCAAAAAAATAAAAATTTAAAGATTAATATGCCAAAATAAAAAAGTTCAAGAACTAAATTCTACCAATATTTTAGAGACTAAAAAAGACTAGTAACTCATCAAGAGACGACCTTTCTTTTTTGCATGGGAATATTATTAATTATCTACCGTTTTGCAGATAATTTGGCCCGGCCTCTGCGTAGTTATTATTATTACTTTACTTTTTGTGGGGCTTCTGTAGCCGATTTTGGAAACATGTTACTCTCTCGAAAGAACAATATTAAATATATAAAAGTCCCAAAGAAAAAAAAAATATTGATGATAACAAGAAAAATAATCAAATAATCAAAACACCGTGTGATACATGAACCACGATGCTTCAACAATTCTATTTTAAATATTATATTGTAACGTTGGCATTTTTGTTGTCCATTTGTCATTGTAATTTTGTTTTGATTCCATTTTCTGTTCATCTATTATTATATAAAACTAGTGAAAAAATTAAAAGGGGTATTCCTATAAATGTTTCTTTTTGGGACAATTTTTAGTTAGGTCACAAAATGTAAAATATTATTATGTCATAAACTTGGTAGAATATATTTCGTCTCACTAAGATATCTTTCGTGTCTTATCGTGATATTTTTTGTATCCTATCGAGATATTTTGTGTTCCATTCAAATGTTCTTCGTGTCTTATCAGAATAATCATCATTTCCTATAGGGATGTTTTGTGTTCTATAGGGATATTTTTTATATCCTCCCGATATATCTTTTTTCTTCTCTCTTTTTCTTTCTCTCCTTGTTGCACCTGGCTCGTCTTCGGTTTACCAGTGAGTCAGATATTACCGGCACCAGGACATTGCTGACAGCCAGTAAATACCATCAAAAACCAAACACAACAAGAAAAAAATAACAACACCTTTGGCCACTGCCAGCGACCATAGTTGCCGTGCGTCCTTCGACACCGCCTACTATAAAATGCTTTGATCTCAACAATCTTCAAAACCTCATCAATGTTTTGACAAAACTCAACGGTGACAACCTTTGATGACGATCTCTTCTATCTTTTTTCTCCCTCTCTTCATCACCCTTTTTTTCCTTTCTCTTTCTTTCTCTCTTTAGCATGGCTCACAACTATCATTGCTTGCTTGGAACCAACCAGACCTCAACGGAGTTGATATTCGTAATCGATGTCAATGGCCACGAGTAATGAAGCCCATCAAAATGTTGTTCGTTTCTATGATCCACACATGACTTCGGCGATCGACAATGAGGGGAGACATAATGGCGCCTGTCTTTGCGATCCTCATACATGGCTTTAATAGGTGACACTGCTGCAAGCTCCAATGTGGTACGATCTTTGCTATGATCTTTATCATCTTCAACCCAACCAAATCTGGCCAGATCGAAATAGATCTAGCAACAAGCAAGGAAGGACGGGGGATGGAGCAAGGCATTGATGATCGGATGATAAGCTGATGACGATTGGATGCAAAAGAGGACATGGAGATTGGAGATCGCTGACGATAGACCGATTTGAGCAGAGGAGGAGGATTGAGAACTCTAGAAGGTTTTGAACAAAGTAGTAGGGTTTTTCTTCCTTTGAAAGAGAATAAAATTTTTTAAAAAATTACATTTTATGCCACACTTTTACACCATCATTTTTTAAGAGAAAATTACATTTTATGCCACACTTTTAAAAACAGTTTTTATTCATGCCATATTTAAAAAAGTTGTGCTATATTATTAGTCGTATTATTTGTTTAAGTAGTGTCACACTCTGACATTTGTTGCATTTATAAAAAGTGAATTTTATAATTTGGTATATATGAAAATTCCTTATTTTAATGTCACAAAACTAATGCCACAAAAAATTATTGCCATAACTTTTTTCTTTTCGATTTCTTTTTTTTTCTTTAACTTTTTTGAGATAATTATACTCCATGCCACTAATTTTCTCTTTAGATTGAAATATGTAACGTCCCTAAAAAATATAGCAAAATATGCTAACTCTTTGTATTGACCCAAATACCTATACGGTTTTTTCTCTCTCTCTTCTTCTCTTTCTTTCATTCCTAGCCACCTCCCTCTTCCTCTCTCTTCCTCTCTGTCTACTTCCTCCTCCCTAATTCCTCGATGGCAATAAACGGAGAAGCTTGTCACCCAATGCCTCCACTGGAGAAGTTTGTCACCGGATCTGTCGTAGGAGAATGAAGCGCTTCCACCAGAGAAGCTCATCGCCATTTCTATTGCAAGAGAATGGAGCACCTCTACCAGAGAAGCTCGTCGCCAAATTTGATGTAGGAGAACGAAGACAAGTGCTCGTCGCATTGCTCCCGATGTTGGTTGTCCTTGTCACGCAGGCTCCCAATATCGGCCACCCTCATCACGTGGGCTCTTGAAGTTAGTCATCCTCATCTTGTGAGGTCCCGATGTCGGTCATCCTCGTCCTCCCAAAGTCAGCATTCCTCATCGCATAGGCTCTTGATGATGGTCGTGCTCGTCACGTGACTCCCAATGGACTGCCTAGCATCGTTTCCCATCGACATCTACAGCGCTGAAGTTTCCCATTAGATTTTCTTTGTTTTTTTATGTTTTTTAATTTGATTGTATTTTACTTTTTTTGTTGGAAGAAATTTGAGGGTATATTTAGTATTTTAATAATAATATCATGTCTTGGTTGTGGCATTCTTACAAATATCTTTTCTTATGGCATAAATCAATCCAAGCATTAATTTTGTTGCATTCCATATAAAACCCAAATTTTGTCGCTTGATTTTCCCTCTTTCTGCAACGACCAACCTTTTTGGCCATCATTTAACTTGTTTAAACATGATTTCTTATCCTTAATTCTTACTTACATGTAAGAAAAATACTAGTAAATTTTTTTCTTTAAAACATACTTAAAGCTGTTGCAACATTGGTTAAAACGTAAACTTGAAATATAGCATAAAATTTAACTTTATAATTATTTAAATTATTTTGTAAAATATATCTTTTAAAATTTTCTTTAGAAAACATTTCCTATAAAACACATCCCGAAACATTTACTTTCTTGAAACTCTTAGAAAAAGTTTTTAAACAGTGAAAACTTTTTCTTAACACAGCGGAAACTTCTATAATAGTATCTATACCAAATCATCGCATTTATCCCCGTAACACTAAGTTTGTCAACCAATCTTACTGGTCTTTTATAGGATATCTACAACATGAAAGAACTTATAATGAGTTTATGCTCAGAAAGTCCAAACAAATATGCCAAAACATAAAACATCTTTCATAAAGCTTTTCTCGTAAAACTTCATTCTTCAATCATTTTGCATAAACATTTTTTGTAAAATGATTTCATAGAACATTTCCATCATATAACATTTCTTGTAACATGTCTCATATAAGCATTACTAAGAAAACATTTTTAAAAAAGAATACAAGCAATGGCATAATGCATGATTCTATTTATGCTTATTTATAAACATCCATTTATGAGCTTCTTAATATCGTCCATTACTTACTTAAACTTCTTATCATTGTTTTTATATTTTCTTTATCTTGAGGGCATAAGTGTTTGTATCAACATCATCAATCATGAGATCATAAACATAATGCTTTACTAGTAGAAGACTTAAGACCATTGAACAACGAGGTCATAACTTTAATATAACTTGTAAATCATATTAAGGAGGTTGATATGACGCTTACTTATCTTTAACATGTGGGTTTAGATTACTGACCTTGTAATCTTAATGAACATTATGCATGACATAACTTAATGTCAAAATCATTAAACATAACAATTGCAAATATATTGCAAAGTACGACTTGAGCTTGAAAACATTATGCACAACAAATGCAAACAAATTTCAAATCGTGTCTTGGTTGCTAAAACAACATGCATAACAAATACGAACACACTTAAAATCTATATAAGGCATTCAAAAATCATTTTCTTTATGTCGTAGGTGAGGTTTGAAACTTACTTGGGTTATGCTCTAACATTCCCTCTTTATCCTTTTCATTTATCAGTTGGCTTTTGTGTCCTATTCAAATGATATCCAACTATAAGCTAACTTATCTCATTACCGACCTACTTAATCAATAACAGAACTTGAACATTAATAATTCGTTCCTTTTTCTTAACTTCATTACTTATCAATTTACTTTTTCATAACTTATCTTGAATGTTTCTAAGGCAAATTCCACTTCTCACTGGACGGTTTTATTACTTAACATAATACGGATCATTTTCCATTTAAGGGCATTTCATTAATTCGGAAGGCTCAAGTCCATTTTAGCAATTTTCTTAAAAATGACAGTTTTACCCTTTACAGGTTTTTTGTAGGTCATGTAACTTAAACATTACTTGATTAAACTTCTCATTTTACTTCACCATTTCATCATTTATGGGTTTTGGAAAAGATTTCCATTGGGATGTTTTCCTAAATTGGATGTTTTTGGGTTCGTTTTGGCCATTTTACAAAAAAATGATCATTTTACTCCTGACGGGTCATAGAAAACATTCTGAAACCGTTAAAAACTTAACTTACATTTCTTGCTAACCTTGACATTGTGAAAATCATTCTTTTCGTGAAAAAGATCTATTTTTACAAAACTTTACCGTATATAAAAATCTTAACATTTTTGCCCTTGTCGAGCTTTCCTAAGGAAATTCCCCAATTCCTTTTAGGATTATAAACATAGATTTACTTTCATCCCATAATTGTATAGGCAACCAAGGAATACTTAGAGCAAATTTTCTATTCCTTTCAGTTTTATAGTTTTGGCCCGAAACACAATATCTTGACTTTTTTGCCCCTCAGACTAAAATCAACTATAATCAACTATCCTATGCCAAAATGTTTAGTTTTTAACAAGGATTAAACCTTTTATAATATCCTCGGTCTAATTCAACCAATTTCAAAACATTTTTCTCATTTAACCGCTTTGAAATTTTATGCTTAAAATCTCATAAAATTCATAACTATCAACCGAGCATAATTTTGACAATCTATCCTCAAGTTTTAATAGTTTTAACGAGATCTACAACTTTGTATGTTTAAATTTTCTTAAATTCCAATGTTACAGTAGAGTTTTTGGCTGATTTTCAAATTTTTCGAGTTTGAAATAATCTTTTTAATTGAGTCCTTTTCGAATCTCACAAAAAAGTTGTTCAACCCCCTATTTTGAGTAAATCTTATGTTTTACTCAAAACATAAAATGGTCTAGAAGTCCACTAAAATCATCCATCTTTGAAAAAACATCACAACTTTTTCTTGGAGTAAAGATTTTCAAACGAGGTTTTAATCACATAAATCCCCAGTTTCTAGACATACTTCATCTCCCACATACATACATCTTACATCATAATCATACCATAAATTTTATTTTACATGTCCATACTTAGAGAAATACATTCAAAATTGCATGAAAAAAAAAGTTTTAGAGTAAAGTTTACAGTTTTACCTAAGGATTGAGTGAGCTTTGTGATCCTCCACAAAGACTTGAATTTTGGCCATACCTCCTTAACATGATTCATAGTAAAAACCTCCTATTAAAACCATCAAAAACTCAAGAGAAAACTACAAAAGTCCATATGAAAAATTTTGGATTTTACCTTCCAAAATTACTAATTTTGAACCAACACTTGAACTTTGCTTGAATGATGGATTTTAGTTTGGTTTTGTTTTTTGAACAAAATGATTGAAAGAACCTTGAGGGGCTACCGGTTTTCTTCATGGGAGAGGAGAGTGTTTGGTTCTACTTTTGCATGAAAAAGATGAGTAAAAACTTGATATTTTTCTAGCTTTGGTGACTCACCGTACTTTGTCTTCATTTAAGACTTTTTGTGGTAAAAAATTGATCAAAAGCCTTGGTAGAAATCCAGCCATCACTAAGGTAAATGTGGCTAAATTTCATCCTTTTGGGTGTCCCATTACACATTCCAAATTTACGCTGTCAATTTTTTCTTATACACCTGGTATTCTTCTCATATTGCTAGTATTCTTTTTATATTATTTATGAGGTCCCATAACCTTCTATATTTATTCACATTCTCCAAATAGTATAATTTCTACATTGCTTAATTTTATATAGTTGTTGGGGTGCAATTTAGTCGAGCCCAAATTGCTGACAAGCCCAGTCGGCCCTATGCTGAATTTAATCGAATAGATTGAACAGGATCAACTTTATCAAGTCCAATCGAATTGACTATCATTTGGCTCAATGGGTTTGATTGTTTCTGTGATTGGATGAATTTGGTTTTCTCGCCCCTTCTGGATAATTTGTACTCGTTACTCAAGTCTTGGTTCTCCCGTATCAATCGTCAGGAGTTGACGATTATTAGCACGAACTAACAATTATAACACGTCTAGTCATGGACCAAAACGTGGGGGAGGCATAATTCTTGCAGCCTATCACTAATCAACACGTGTCCCACTATTGCAGTTACTTACGATGCATTGTCCCACTCTGCCAGACGATTGGGAGTCACATTTCTTCCTCACCCTCTATATAAGGGGATGATTGTTTCATTGTACGGGACACAAGAGATAGAGACCGAAACTCTGCCTAATTGCTTTCTCATCTATTCTTACTCTCTCGTAATCTGTACCCAGAATATTATAGTGCATTATAGTGGACGTAGCTTTTCATTAATAGAATGAACCACTATAAATCCTGTATGTCACTCTTGTTACTGCATTATTTTATTTATTTCATTCAAATCTCGCACATTAACTCGGGCTAATAGGTCCATTCAACGGTTATTTGAGTGCCCAAGTTCCCTAAACAACCCAATCTAGTATTTTTAGCATTTGACTATAGATTTATCGTCTACAATGGTTTAATTTCCATACTGTATTACTTTATGTAATAAAATTTTCATACTGTTTAACTTTATTAGTGTAATTCTTTACACTATACTATTTTATCAATATAATGCTTGTATTATATACTGTATAATTTCCATATACTGCTTAATTTTTATACCGTATAATTTATATATTTCTATGCAGTATTTTCTTAAACTACATTTTGGTCATAATATTAGTTGCAACAAATTCTACAATAAGTAATTGTCTAGCTTATTTTTCCTTGCTTATCATATAATTTTTTTCCTCATTTCATTCATTTGTTATTTAAGAATGTGACGTAATTTTTAAATCTTAAAAATCTTATTTTTACTCTTATAAAATTTATATAAAAAAATAGATTTAATCACTAATCCTTGTGGCACTATCTTACTTAATATAATCCTTAATTATTACACGTATAATATATTAAAAATTCTCAGGTGTCATGCTTCTTCCCTCCCCCCGTTTCTCATAAACAATTGGGAATCCTAATTAGAGCTTTAGCCCACGTCGTCGTCGTCACCGTCGTCTTCACATCCGACGTACGCGCCGGCGCCTCTGCCTTAATCATTGTACCCAAAGATCGGCTAGTCCGGACAGTACCTTATCCCTCAAGTTGGCCATAATGTCTTCCTCCTTCCCCTATCACCAACCCCCTCCTCCTTCCTCCTCCTCTTCTTCTTGTAAGCCGTTCATCTTCTCTGTCATGCCTCGAAGATCAATTTTATGGGCATGAATTTTGAATCTTTTCTGCACTAATTTGACTCTTTGAGGACAAAATGGAAAGTTATGGTTTCCAATATGGTGGAGTATTAATTCATCAATTGATTTGGGATTGATCGTTGAAATTTTGTTTTTTTGTTTGTTTGTTAGTTTTTTTATTTTTATTTTTTTGCAAGCTGAAATTTTGGTTTCAAGTTGTGGACTTTGTTTGTTTGTTTTTTTAATGGTTATTGAACGAAAAATTCTTGTCTTTGGGACTTGTCGCAGGATTGGGCATACGAGCAACTATAATGCCAAAGCATCGGATCACTCCTTCGGTAAGATTTCTTTAACTTCAAATCCTTGAAAAGTTCGAGTTTTTTTCACTCCGTTATTTTACTTATAATCAACAGTTCTTTTGACCGCTATTCCTGGCCACACCATCGGTTTATTGGTGTTCCGAAGCACAGAGAAACAGGATTGGGGGAAGGTGGCTTCTAATCTTCCACTAATAAGTACTTGTTGAAAATTAATTTTTGGATTTTTAGAATTGTTAGAAGGGCAATGATAATCTTGGTTGATTTTTATTTTGTGATTTGATAATTGCCGATATACGTTTGTTATTGTTGCAATTGTTTCTTTTAATTTTTTTTTTATTTTTTTTATTGTTGTTGTTGTGGTGGAAATGTCTCGTCAAGACATGTGGAAGGTTTTAGAAATATCTTAGCAGTATGTCGTTTTAGGACGTGTTGAAATGCCTTAGTAGGACATGTGAGAGGTAAGAAGAAATATCTCGTTAGGACATATAGAAATGTCCCAACAGGACATGTAGGAGATGGGAAGGGATATTTCACTAGAACATATAAAAATGTCCTCACGAGACACGTGAAATTAATAATATTTTAATTTATTATTTTTGTGATATTTTAAGTTTGTGACACATGAACTTTTTTACTTTTTATGAGATAAATAAGAATTAAGTATAAAGAAGTGGTATTTATGTGAATGGTCTCAAAATTTATGGCACAAATATTTCTAGGTTTACGTTCTGTAGCCTAAATAATTACACTGGTCCAAAAAATGCCCTGTTATGTAATTTTCTCGAATTAAAATATATTGTTTGTGTTTTACTGCATTCACTCTCCACTTTCACTAATAAAATTAAATTCTTAATAAAAAAAAGGGTTGGTCTATGGTGGAGACGACTATATTCTCTGCACGGTAGAGAATATATTTTGACCACTGGATTGTAATCCAATGGTTAGAAACAAATAAGCTCATAATTAGTTAAATGAGCTCACATACATCTAATTTACTGCACATCATTTATTAAAAATTACTTATTTTTGCCTTAATAAATCTCAGCAATTAATTTCTTTATCTTTTAATCTCGTCCCTTGATTCAAAACCAAACCTAAACCATTACAAAGACCTCAAAATCTGAGCCTTAGGGTTATGAGGACGCGGCAAGTGAAGAAGCTCGGGGGATTTTGATCAGGTGGCGTCGGAGAAGAAGAAGGCCGACGTTGGTAAAAAAGCTCGTGGACGTTTTCGATCGAGTGGCGCCGGAGAATGAGAAGACAGACTTTGAGATTGGCAAAGGGCCTGGACAATTTCTAATCTGTGTTGAAATTTGGGTTTTAGTAGCTATCTTGTAAAATAGACTTTTTTTTTTTTTTCAGATTCCTAAATCTAAGCTGTTTGTTATCGTTTATTGATTATGAAATTGAAGATGAAATATGCTTGGTTGTGGAAATCTGTGTAACTACAACAAATGCAAAGTATTTTTTACCCTTCTTCTTCTATTTTCGCGAAGGTTTATATTGCGAAATGACAACAAATTTGGTTTTGAATTTGAATTTTACATTTCATTTTCATAATTTCAATTCATTTTTATTCCATAAGTTAAAGAGCTGTGTGGGAGGTTGGGAGATGGAGGAGACGGAGCTGTCCACGATGACACATGTAGAGGTGGAACTTCGACAGTGATTATGGTGGGTTTTGCGAGTCTAGCGGCTATGGAAGCTGAGATTTTTGTATCAAATTTGTTTGGATGATTTTTGTGGTTAAAGAGGATTCATAGGGAAGCCACCTTAGGAATGAGCAGAGTTGGATAGTGCTGTCATAAAAAAGATTTCGTTTGTGCCCCTGTCGAAGGAGCAGTATGAGAAGTTGCCGGAGAAGTGCGCCGGTGACTTCTTGCTAGGGCAGCCATGGAAGCCCCTCAAACTTGCTTAGAGTTAGGGTTTTGTCATACTTGAAAGGCTGGGATTAAAAATTGCATTAAATTGATGGTTCAAGATTAGATTCAGATCGGAAGATTTTGATGAAAGGGACAAAAAAAAATTTTAATTGGATAAAAGTCTTTTTTTTTTTTGAGTAAAAAAATATATATTTTTTTATACAGATAAACTGTCTCAGTTTTTTTTAATGAAATAAAAAAAATGACTGTAGCAGAATAAAGAACCTCAATATAATGGAAAAAAAAAAAAACTGAAACTGTTTTGATGTCCAAAAAAACTTTGTTTTTGATGCCAAAAATTGTTTAAAAAAAATGATCTATTTGTCAAAAAAAATTTTAGCCGAGCCCCTTTGTCAAAATGCCCCATATTGGATTCATTCGAATAAAAATTGATATAAAGGAATGGGTATGATTAGATGTGGTTGTTTTTATTTTAATCTCCATATGTAGCATAATTTTTAACCATGGATCTAGAATACGAGGGTTCAAATTTACTTTACACAATTTGAGCCCGTTTGTTTTGTAGTTTGAATTATTGTCTGAATTATTTTGTTACAGTATTTTCTTTCATAAAAATTTAAATTTTTATTTAAATATTTATTTAAATACTCAAACTAAACAATCATATTCTTAGCTAGAACAAATGAACTCAATAGATCCGCCAATATGTAGCAGGCAAAAAGGTCAAATGCACAGGTCTGATGAAATTATTGAAATCTAAGTTCTCCAGAATTCAAAGTCCGGTTCCCACTCTTACACCAAAATGATCAATTCGTGGCCCAATCTTCCATACATTATTATAAGGTTATTGACCAAATTGAAACAGATAGAACACTCACCCCAACCTTTTCTGAGACGGTCTAACGTCTTTTCAAACACCCTTTTGAACAAGCATACTAAAATCAACGAGCATAAAGAAAAAGCCAAAAAGACAGAAGAAGAGAGAGAAAAAGAAAATGAAAAGAAAGGATCAGTTGCAAACATAAAGTGAGCAAATAAATGCAGACAGATGGATTCCCACATCCACCACCATTACCACCTCCAAGTATTCATATCATCATTCTCCCATCTTTTTGATTCCCATTTATCTATTATTGCTTGCTTCCATCACTTCCCAATTGGGGCAGCTCTTTTTACCAATTCAATCCCATATTCCACCTTAACTTGAACCCACTTCAAAAGAGAACAAAAGGAGTACCAAGAAAATAAGCAGATAGCATCATGATTGCAAGAAAGAAAAAGCTTAGCACAAATGTTAATATCTGGACGATGATGACCCAAATCTAACATAACAAATTAATAATGTAAGGGGTATTGTCCTCCATCCAATTCGCATATAGAATTTTTATCAGCAAAAATATATTCTACCAATGCAATAACCAATATATATGTGTCTCTGTGTGTGTTTGTGTATATTTACAATAATTACGGCATTTTGTAAGCCATAAAAGTTTGAAAACCACTCTTGTTTTAGAGCACATAACGGTTTAGAAAAATTATAAAGACGTTTAATTGTAACAATTTCATCTAAATTCTGGCTTGTGTCTCAACTTATTCTCAACTGTAAAAGCATTGCAAATCGCTGCTTGAGATATTCAACTGTAACAAAAAAAGAAAAAAAACTCTTATCTTTCTCTTTTCTAATTTTGGAATCAATTGGACATATGATTATGTACAAAGTTATTTGGTTTTTAAAATTTCCATTGAACTGTGGCTCGGGTCTTAGGTTACCATTCAATTTTGAAAAAAAAAAAAAAACCCCTATAAAATTACACTTTAACTATTTCGATTTTGTTTTTAAGTAGAAAAATTTTCCCGAATTTTCAAAATTTAACTTTTTTGTAACAAAGTTGACAGCGACATGTTGGCTCAAATTGGGAAAGTAACATGTTCAGCAGCGTTAGTAAGTGTAACAGACTCACGAGGACATAAAGGGCATGAACATTTTGCTTATTTTAAGGGCACAGAGGTCCAAGTTTAAGACGTGTGTAAAGAAGGGGGGGAAAAAAGGCAACAATGTTGTTGAATCTCTACCACATGCAATAAGACCAACAGAAGCGGGAAGGAACGTTTTGAGTTAAATTCATAAATCGAGGTTGCAACTATCAAGGTATGACAGTTAAATTTTATTGCTGGAATAGTATAAAGCAGTTTAAAATATTATTTTTAAATTAAATAAAACGAACACTATAATAAAAAATAGACCAATAAAAATAAAACATTGAAATTATATTGCATTTCATAGTTTTTGAAAATGTTTTTATTTAACAATTTAATCTTAATCCTTTAAAAATTATATATGGCATTAAATTGACTATTTTAATCTTGACAATCGAATAATAAGAATTTACTCGTAATTTTTAACAAGCTATTATGGTGAGATCAGTAAACAAGCCCCTGTCAGGAGCATGGGAAAAGATGCATGAAGTGACAATTCGGGACCAATTTATGTTTTTAAGGTGTTCCTTTGGAATTGATGCATGGCTTGTGTCTCCTTGAATGGACCTATTGTTGTTTTGAGCTAATTTATATAAAAATATATTTTTTAATATATTTATATAAAATAAGTATATAGATGTTGTTTCAAATTCATGAATTAATTTGTCAGATGGTGAATATCCCGCATCGAGGGTACAATAAGGGTCTGTTTGTTTTGTTATTTGAATCACGGTTTGAATTATTTTGCTACAGTATTTTTTTTACAAAAATTTAAATCTTCATTTAAATACTCTATTCAAATACTCGAACCAAACGAGCTCTAAATACCAAGAAAACAGTTTGGGAAGTTCTTAAAGTCACACCTTGCTCCTGGGGCAACCAACTTCTTGATAATCAATATGCAGTCTTTGGTCTAGTTTTTCCAGAAAGCAAGTTAATAAGGTCAGAGATTGCGGTCACAATTTCTTACAACCAGAAGTTAACAACGAGATTTTAATTTTACCTATTTTTCCGTGTCTTTAAGGAGAGAAATTTGATAACCATGCAGCAAGGGCTTAAAAGGAAATGAAGTTGGTAATTTTTGGGTCATGGGATAAATTGTTAGAGATGATCAAAGTTGTGATGAATATGATTTTTGTCTTTGAGGTGTTTGAAGTGTCAAGGATTTCAAACTACATAAACAAATCCAATTGGACTCTTACCATAGAAAAAGAAAAAAAAAAAGTCTACATTAGATACCTTACAAATTGAATTCAAGAGAAAATTTGAGCATATGAAAGTTTATAATCTAATTGGCCTGATTTGTAAGAGTTTTTTAGAATTGACGGCTATTAAGTTTGTTGAAAAAATAGTATGCAGCGAAATTTTAAAAATTTTTCATATCATAGTATTTTCTAAAACACAAGTTTGACACGCTATATGTATAAATTAACTAGATCTTACTAACCTTGTTTGCCGAAAAGCTCCCACAATCGATGAAGAGAAAGGACGTTGTAGAAGGTCCTCAACCAACTGGCCTTCTCTGCTATTCTTTATCCACGACCGGTGTGTGTGTGGGCACACTCGCACAGCTCTTCCACAGATGACTCTCCTTCCAACCAATTGAGAAAATGCCCTAAAGCTATAATTCATGATTTGTGAACAACAGCTCTCCTGGAGAGTTTCAGAGTCTAACTAGCAGAGTACTCACTCTAGATTTCTCAACTGATCTAAATATAATGAGTTTCACTCCCCTTTTATAGAGGTTAGGCCTAGGGGTCAGTCTTTATCAAATAAGGCCTCGAAAATTCAAATCAGAATCAATATCAGATA
Source organism: Artocarpus heterophyllus (assembly GCA_025403435.1). Classification (NCBI taxonomy): domain Eukaryota; kingdom Viridiplantae; phylum Streptophyta; class Magnoliopsida; order Rosales; family Moraceae; genus Artocarpus; species Artocarpus heterophyllus. The sequence continues at coordinate 29,923,298 of CM046349.1, forward strand.
AGAAATTGCGTCTAAAGACGCGTGATCAGAAATCATTCGATCGGCGGGCTGAACTGGCATATCAGCTTGCCAAACTTACTCATCGACAGGCCGAACCTAAAGACCGGCTTGCCAAACTTACGATTTTTGATCCTTATGAATCTTTATTTTCCACCCGAGATTCTTGGGATAGAGCCTCAGTTTTAAGTCAAATAGCCAATAGAGAAGTTATATGATTAAAACAGTCATATCTAGATAATCTTTTGGAAAATAAATATTACTGAAAATTCAACAAGTTTATCTTGAATTAATTTATTCAAAATTAATTCAACTGATAAACACATATGAATTATCTGATCCTACCAAATTTTAGTCAATCTGATAATTTGACATAAGTCACCAATTTATTGGAAAAGCATGCCGTATCGTTACAGGATTTATTATGAGCTAGCAATGGGGACCTGATGGACCTATATAGTTCAAGCTCTTGATAATTATGAAACTCAATATCCTATATAAATATTTCATAATATTAACTCTAACGCTACTCTACTAAAAGCTTAAAGCTGCACTCTCAAACTATATAGAATTACGAAGCCTGTATAGCTAAGTCTCCATGATATATTATAATGTATTGTATCCCCATAGGATTATCCATAATCGGCTTAAGGATAAATTTTGTCCTACCTTCTCAATTATTTTTATCTTACGTTTCATTATCTCATCATCGAAAAACTTACCATCCAAATGTAGTATACCATTCGGTTACACCTATACATCCAAATGGTTGAGCGTTTCAGTTTTTCAATTACATGATAGCGCATATAAGAGGATATCAATAACTCCTAAAGAGGAGCTGTGAATTCCATATCTATGAATAATAAGTCTACGTTATCAAGAGTCATGCCTCCAACGTACCAGCATGCGTACCAACATAAAATGTGGATGTCACCTTTTGGTACATCAAAAGACATAAGTCAAGACAACGGGCCCATTATTCATCTTAGGATTAAGATTCAACACATAAAATTGTCTAAAGTGAATCAATTTGTCGAGACAAAATTATTAATCTAAATTAATTCACCTTATGTCCCGATCCAACACATCGCCACCTATGACAATGTGCCAATATTTCTATTCACAAAGTCCACCTCCGATGGTCAAGACAAACTATCTCCCGTAAGGGATAAAGATAACATAGCAATCTTTGCATGAATAAAGCGCCCAACTTTATTACCTCGATTGTGGATCTTATGATCTAGACCGTCACCTTTAGAACCATGTCTTCAGTATAATCTGTCTATCATATGTCTGATTCTAATGGTTTAGACTGATAGTCTTAAACTTTTATTTGCTTATCATATATTCAACAAATATGAACGTAAAGAGGACAATAATTTGGTATATGAATAATAAATAAACTCTTTATTGATAAAAATATCTCTAAAAATATATTACATTTTTACTCTTTAGGATATACATGTCTAATAAAATTTACTGGAAAAATTTGTTGTTGTAGTATTTCTTTAGTCAAGCTCTTGTATAGTGGACGCTTAATAAATAAATTGAGTGAATAACATAATTATACCTCTTAATTTTAATTGTTTTTTATTTTTATGAACCATAAAAGTATTTCTTAAATTTAAAAGACTCTTCAAGTACTTTGTTAATAAGAAAAATGGGACAAAATGACATATCTTTAAATATTTTATGAAAACTTTTTTTTTAAAGATTTTAAGACTATAAAAAACCTTAAAATAAAACATTAAATTTCAAAAAAAGTCTTGTTTTATGTTTTTTATTAGAATTGATGTTTCCAAACGCACTCATATTTTTTGGAAGTTTCTGATGAACTGTATTGGAAATGCGCATTCATATTCCTTTGTTGAGGTAGTGTTGATGGCATCAATGGCCACTAGCTGTGCTTTCTCTCTTTTTGTTTTTCTCCATTTTCTATATGTCTAGATCTAGTCACTAGACTAGATCTGGTTTCAAATATGTTCTGGCCATATGAAAGATCTTGTTGACGATTCAAAAAGTATTCATTTGTGGGAACCACAAATAGAAAAAGAGCAAGCTCATCTATATCATGTATGAAGAGCATCTCAATTGTTTTTATTAGCTTTATTTAAGAATATATCCTACAAGTTTACCACCGTAAGTGCTACGGCTGGCTGCCTGTTATTTATCATTTACATCCACAAATATATTTTAAAAAAAGGAAAATGAAATCTCAGTGACACCCTCTATTTTTAAATTTTCACTTTTTTGGAGGTGGTGGGGTTCTGTTTGAATTATTGGGATTCTTTTACTTTTAGGTTTTGTGAAGTCTTTAGGTAGAAGTGTGTAGCCTTGTTTAAGCGTGAAAATGGAGAGAAACAGAATCACTTTAGTGCAATTTTGGAGGGTAGCTTTTGGAAGTGGGTAGCTAAACGATAATTATGTGGAAGTCGTAGATAAAGTTCTCATGCTTTTTACTGAAGTTAAAAGGGAGAAGGGGCAAATGTTGGGTCCCTCGAGAAAAACCTTAATTCTACGGCATATGCGCTTAAAGCTATGGTTATTGTCTAAAGAAAAAGAAGACCGACAAAATTATGTGAAAATTTAGGTTCCTCGCTGGAATCTGGTGATTTGACAGCCACCATGTCGTGTTTGTAAATAAATCTAGCGCCGCCTCAAATTTCATGTTTTCATAATGTGCTTTTTTGTGTGACTTGTCCTAACTGTCCACAACATTGCCCCACTTGTTATATTTGTACATGGTTTGCTAATTCAACACGCCCCTTGATCATAACATCAGTCTAATAAAGTTTTACGGAGAAAGGAGGGCACAATGGGTTTTCAATGTGTAGGAGGCATACATGTTAGTCTTAATTATAAATATGAATTAACTTTGTATTCATAAATCTCGATAACTGTTATGCTAAATAATTAAGAGTAATAGTTGAAAATATGTACCTGAACACATGGTGAGAAGGATAAAGTCTTCTACAATTAAATTTGTCGTTTATTGCTCAAAGATTCTCTGTCTTGAATGGGGAAAAAGCATGAGAGAAAATTGTATGATTTGATTTGAGACCACAACAGCATACGGTGTCTTTATATACCAAGTCAAATTATAATCTTATTGTTCTTAATTTGATCAGTATTGAGTTTCTACACATTTAAATCTCATATCTAATAGATATCTCTAGAGCCTAAAATGATAGATCCGTAACGTCCTTAAAGGGTTAGCAATTTTTAATAAATTAAATAAAGATTTAAAAATAAAAATAAAACTTCAAAAGAATTTTGTCCGAGACTTAAATAAAAACTCTCAAATAAAAATAAACAAATAAAAAAAACAAATCACAATTTAATGTAGCACCTTTAATTTAATAATATAAAACTATCATCATTATCATTCCAATCTTCAATACATCTTAATACAATCATAGATAGTAATATACAATGCTTATATCATAATGAATAACATTCTTAAGAAACGAAGCGATTCCAACTTAATACAGTTACAAAGATTTTTCAACTATTTTTCTCGTAACCACCTCACACTATGAGTCCTAAAAAGATGAAAATACAAGGGAATGAATGAAAATATGCTCAATAGGGAAAACCATTACTCACCTTTAGGTTTTTATCACTTGCCACATTAATACCTGCATGGTTAGTTAATCATCAACATCATTCATCTTATAAGATTTATTATGATCGTATCTAATGGATACCTTATGTCATTCATTACCATGTTTTTGTCACGTCTCGGAGTATGAGAGGTGACATGGTAGGTTGATTAAGTTGATTAAGGAAAAATTTAATTAAAACATAAGTTAAAGAATTTAATTAATTAAGATAAAAAATTTATAATACTTAAACAAATAAGATAAAACAAAATATGATCAAGAAAAAGAAAAAGAAAATACGTGTTGGGTCTCACCGACTCACAACTTGCACACACATAGTATTGACAATATTTAAATTACAACCACAGTCTACAATAGAAAGAAAGATTAAAATAATACATGCCTTGATTAATTTATACAACAACCTACCTAGGTCTTCTATTGGTCGCAAGTCCGGTCTGCGAACTCTTTGTCAATCCTAAGCTGTAGTCCACCTAGGGAAGAGATTTAAAAACAAATAAAACGTGAGCGAAAGGCTCAGTAGGACTATGTTTTTAAAAACAGATAAATAATTTAAGTTCAAATTTACTTTTTCAAAGAAATAAATGAATTCATTTAAATAAGTCTTATTAAGATAGTTTGTTCAGAAAGTACCTTTTATCTTTCTTGGGCAAACCATAGTTATCACCACCAAAATGACCCAGCTGGGTTTCAAGAACTGCCCCTAAGATCGCACGCTATACGACCTGATCTCTGATATGGCATCATGCCCGTCTATATATTTTTATAGTTATTAAAAATCTCATTTTTACTAAGTATTTTCATTTACATTCATTATGTGGTTCATTATGAATCACCTCAATTCACTGTTTTTGAAAATAACCTATAAAAATCCTTTTTCAATCAATCATTGAAAACATTTTGGTAAAAATCCTTTTGAGGCCAAAATCATTTAAAAACTTGGCTATCAAGGAAAGGGGTAGAAGTCCTACCTTAATGTCCTGGTGTCACGACTCGGCACTACAGTCCCACTCCGTTATACATTAGCTCTACGGAACTACAAACAACCTTAAATATGTAAACTAAGTCTATCAGTATCTAGTTTAGGATATCCTATGTTACCAAGCTATCTCATGGTGTCCTAGTATGCCATTTATGTTTATAAAATCATACTGTAATGTTAAAATCTCAATCGGTGTTCAAAACGGTGAAAACAAGTGAAAAACGGACAAATTTTTGCTATGCCCGATTGGCCTGCCAGACTCCCTGGTCCGGACTGCAGAATTACACTAGTTCGGCCTACCGACCATTTGGGTCTAGTCGACCAAAATTTTTCAGGTTCGGCCTACCGGATTCATGAGTCCGGCCTACCAAACATGAAGTTCAGCCTGTCAAATTGGAAAATTCTAGAATTTTCTAAAACCCGAGCCTCGGCCTCCCCGAGCTAAAATCTCCAATTTCAATCTGTTTTCTCAATTCCCAGGCATAAATAATAACCATACTTGATAGAAAGCATAGTAGATTACTTTTTAACACATTTAAACAAGATTTACATAAAGATTTTGAATAAATCTGAACATGGAGAAAAATAGAGAAAAATAGAAAATCTTGATTCAATCCGGTTTTTCATCAAACTAAGTTTAGATTCTAGATGTTTTAAGTTTCTCTAACTTAGATTAAAGGTTTTCTAAGTTTAAATGAGCTTGGATTTCAAAATGCTAAGAAAATTGAAAAATTGGAAAAAATTTTGGAAATTTGAAAACTAACCTTGATTTAAGCTTTAAATCGAGTTTATGATCGTCCAAACGCATTCCTAAGCTTCCAATCTACTGAAAACCGAAGCTTGGGCTTAGTTTTGAAATCAAAATTTGAGAGAAAGAGAGATAGTGGGAGGGAAGGAGAGAGACGAGAGAGTGAGAGAGAGAGCTGAGTGAAAGAGACAGAGAAGGAGGGTTTAAAAAAAAGAAAAAGTGGACGGTTTCACTATGTGCCACCCACAGTTTTGCAAAACGGGAGGTATTTAACAAATTGTTTTGTTTCAAAATTCAAAATAACAAATAAAAATAATTAAGAGTAATTAAGAGTCATTAAAATAATCAAAATAACATTAATTTGGAGATACCACAAAATAGTCAAATTAGGCTTAAAAATACATCATGGCACATTAATTCACCCTTTCACACACTAATATCACTTAATTAGATTTCAGGGTATTGCAATTCTATACATTTGCATATACATATATATATATATATATATATATATTTCTTGATTTATCAATGTTCATCAATATCCACATTGCATTGGAGTATCTCATCACTCAACTCGACGAAACCCAAATGGGCGTGCTTGACCACTCTACAATCATTCTAAGGGTGTCCGATGAAGGGACATCAAGCCTTGATTCCTCACCAAGTCGATTTCTGTATAGTGCATTCTAGGACTTTCGACCTAAGGGAGCGTCATTACCTCCTCCTATTTTATCTTTTAAGGTATTCGTGCTCAAGGCTATAACCACTGCCCTCTTTACATCTTACTATTCCTCTCATAACCACAATTGTTATGTATAGAGTGTATTTCCTAACCATGCTTCTCAATTTATTCAATACATGTCAAATCAATTGATTCCTCATTATACATTACGGGATGAGTTCATGTTATTGTCTCATAAATGATATTTATATCGTAATATTTTAACATATATATATATATATATCTTATAATATGAAGAACCAATTTTTAATCCCACAAAATCTCATAAAAGATAAGTAAAATTCCATACCTCTTTGATGAATAATCTTCAAATAACTTCTAGCTCATGAAACCGGGTTCATCACGCAAGTTTCAAGTACGTCTTTATCCTAAAATGTATAAAATAACCATACTTTAACTTAAATCCTAATATATAATTATGTCAATTTATCATTTATTTTTATTAGTGTGCCATAATGATTTTTACACTCAAAATATACATATCAGTTTAAACACATAATTTAATTCTAACAACAACCAAAAATTAATGTTTTGAAAATAATTTAAAATAAAATAATATGAGATTAAAATATTTTGGAATAAAACATTTGAATAAAAATTTTCTATTAGGATCGGGTTAATTCGACGTTAATATATCAAACAGTAAGAGAATTAACAAAGGAACAAGATCAATGAAATGGTGGAAGGCATCCTAAGGTGTTAGAAGGTTGTAGGTGTGAGTCTTGAGGAGAGCATGTTTCTAGTTGTTTTTGTTCTTAGAATTTTTCTAAATGTTTTTGCATGCTTTTTGAGACAAAAATTTTAAAAATACTCTTAGTACAATACTCAAAAAATTCTCATTTTCCAAAAAAAAAATATTTTCACCTATTTTAAAAACAATACCAAATAGCGTAGTTTTTGGGAAAAAAACACATGTAATTTTTGGAAAAAATGATATGTTGTTTTTCACCTAGAAATTTTCAGAGATAACCCAAAAAATTCAAATTTTGAGCTTTTCTTCAAAATCTTAGTTTTCTAATAGCTTTCTAAGCATGAAATTAATGTATAAACAATATGTAATGATTTCTAATACAATATAAACTCATTTCCATACTCAAAACATAATCCAAATGTAAGTTTTAAATTTCAAAAAGCTTTCCTCAAATCCAAGCCAAATATGCTATTTTGATTACCAAAATCCCTTTGATTTCAAGCTCTATGAGTTGCTAAAAGGTTTTTTTTGGGTGAATTTTGGTGAGCAAATGGCTTGGTGTGATGTTTGGTTGTTCTTGAGCTTTCCTCCATTTTGGGTTGTCATGGAAGAAAGAAAAAGAAGAGGAAGAAGGAGAAATGAAAGAAGCAAGAAAAGAGAAAGAAGAGAAGAAGAAAAAGAGAAAAACAAGACAAGAGGGGTTGGGGCAGGTGCACTCAAGTCTCCATCAAAGACTTTGGTGCACAAAATGCCAAAATGTATTGTTGTAATTAAATGAAAGTTTCAAGGGCATTTTGGTGATTTTTAGAAAATAGGTGTAGAAAAATTTTAGAAAAATTAAAAATAGGTAGAAATGATAGTATGAGACAAATTTTAGATGAAACACAATTTCACAAAATTTTATTTGGCGCACTAATAATTAATTTAGTCATAATTATACTTGTTAAAATAATAGGTATTACAATTTTGCCCTCCTTAAAAGAAATTTCTCCTTGAAATTTCAATTCTATGGTACAAGTAATAATCACAAATCCTATATGATTCCACTTTTGATTCTACATCCTCAATGTTATTTGTCTCTAAAGGTGGATTGGTATATATCCATTCATTTACTTGAAATATCAAACTTATTCTAAATACCTAATCCCTCGATAAGAGTATTGCTAGCAAGTTCTGAATTGATAACACCGAATTAAGGCCTTGGAATTTTGATTAGAGAAGTGTACATGTTGATCATACTATTTTCCAGTCCTTTATTGTTTTTAGACCGTGGTTTGTATTTAAATTAGGAAGATTGCTAAAGAAATATTTGTGTACTTTATCTTTGGGTCCCTTTTTCTTTCTAAGTAAGAAAAAAGTCACGTATGGCTGGTTCATATCCCAACTAATAGATTAAATCATAATAATAAGATAAATATCACAAGCCTTGATATTAAAAAACGTACATTAAAATCATACCTAGAGAGATTAGAAGGAATCTTGTAGTTGTAAGCAAACTCGACAGATCCTCCTATGAAGAGCTATTCACTCTCATGATATAAACATTCAACCCAAATAATATATATATTTTTCTATAAAGTATTCCCACAATTAACTTTGGTATTTCCACAAAACATTAACAGAATACCATACATTACAAACATGATGCAGATACGTTTTGAGAATACAGAGGACTCCGTAAAATCAACTATTTTAATCATGCATGCTTAAAGAATGTAGAAGCATTGATAAACAAAAGATCGGACCTTAATTGGGATGCGTTTCGAGAGTATAAATTATTCTGTATCACTAGCCATCTCGACATTGGAGTCGATGAATATAAAAGTTTTAACAACAGCATGCCACAAGAATTGCAGGGTGTGAAGGAGAGCAATTATTCAGGACACACAAATTACGAATGCATATGCCGTGAGTAAAACCAAAAGATTATAGGTGGAGATTTAAATCCAATGGCTGCTTCTAGCTTCCCTTCTCCTATTCAAGCTTGGATGTTGTAGTGTCATATTCTGGATAGATAATTTGCATCTTATCTAGGAATTCCTCAGCTATTAAAGCAATAACAAAAATTTGTCTCCTCGACTCTACGATGAAATTTTGTTCTACAATGTAATATAAAAATTTGAATAAACCATCATAAAAACCATTTACATTTAAAAGTCCTAAGGGTTTAGAGTGAATGCCCAATAAATTTCTACTAGCAACCACGAATATTTCCTCAAGGGTACTAGACCACCAAGTAATACTATAAAACCATCAAATTATCGATCATGATTTTAAGACACCTAAGGATGTCTATAACTCCTTTTTCCTTACTCATGGTTTGCTTATAAAGGTTCCCTTCAGCTAGAATATGAGGGATAATCCCTATGACTTCGGCACCACTAGACTTAGCTGCTATCGCAACATTTCCCATGATTTCTAAACTACCACCCCCATAGATTAGGTTAATCTTTCTACATACTAAGACTTATCCTAAGTGTCTTGCGGCATCTAGGTAGACTTTATCTTTTCTAGGGCTATAACCACAAAAGACACAGACATTCTATATTTTCCTTGTTAATTGGGAGGTAGACATATTTCATTTGTATGACTGGTTGTTTTATGTCTATTCCATTCAAACTTTGAGTTCTAAATGAGATTTTATAGATAATGGAAATGCAAAATGGCTAAGGAGACAGACAAGTAAGTGACGAGCAGGTAATCCAAGGATCTAAACAAAATATTGTGCAGGTGCTAAAGTAAGAAAAAGTTACAGACAATTTATGAGGAGTCACGTCGACCTTTGAAAAATTTAGTCTCAAACTATATAACTTTTAACAATTGAAAATACCTCAACAAAAGATACTCTGACATGATTGTAAACCTTTTTTACATTTGTAAACCAAATCCTAAAAGATTGATATAAACAATAAACTACTGTAGAAATTTTGAAATATAAGGCACAAATCTTAGAATTTCTAGATAATTTTCAAAAATTCAAACTTGTCATAGTAAGGCATGTGTTGTGTTTGATACGATAATATATTTTATTATATATATATATATATATTCAAAAAACTATAATAATCCACAACCGAGTGATCTTAGTCTTGTTTTTCTTCTTGAGAACCTTCTGGGAAAGTAATGGAAAATACTTTCTTAGGTGTTCGTATTTTGGGTCTACGATAAGATGAAAGAAGAGTAAATAGAAAAGAAAAATTGAGATAATAAGTTGAAGAATCTATAAACCTTCTTCTTTTAGAGAGACAAAGAAGAAGATCTAGAGAGAAGGAAAAGGATTTGCGAGTTGAGAGAGAATGGCAAATAAGATAAATATCACAAGCCTTGATATTAAAAAATGTACATTAAAATCATACATAGAGAGATTAGAAGGAATCTCCTAGTTGAAAGCAAAAAGGCTATTCGCTTTTATGATACAAACATTCAACTCAAATAATATATATATATATATTTTTCTACAGATTATTCCCAGAATTAATTTTGGTATTTCTACAAAACATTAATAGAATACCATACACTATAAATATGATGCAGATACGTTTTGAGAGTACGAAGCACTTTGTAAAATCAGCTATCATGATTAAAGAATGTAGAAGCATTGATAAACAAAAGATCAGACCTTAAATGGGATGCATTTTCAAAGTATTAATTACTCCGTATTACCAACCATCCCAACATTGAAGTTGATGAATCTAAAAGTTTTAACAATAGCATGCCACAAGAAATACAGGGTGTGAAGGAAAACGGTTATTTAGGACACACGAATTATGGACGTACATACCATGGGTAAAACCAAAAGATTACAGGTGGAGATTCAAATCCAATAGCCACTTCTAGCTTCCTTCTCCTATTCAAGCTTGGATGTTGCAATGTCTGACTCTGGATGGATGATTTGTAACTTATCTAGCAATTCCTCAGCTATTAAAGCAATAACAAAGATTTGTCTTCCTGACTCTACGATGAAATTTTTTTTCTATAGTGTAATATACAAATTTGAATAGACCATCATAAATTTCTACTAGCAACCACGAGTATTTCCTCAAGGGTACCTAGACCGCCAGGTAATGCAATAAAAACATCAGAATTATTGATCATGGTTTTTAGATACCTAGGGATGTCAATAACTCCTTTTTCCTTACCTATGGTTTGCCCATAAAGGTTCTCTTCAGCTAGAATATGAGGGATAATCCCTACGACTTCGGCACCACTAGACTTAAGTGTCTTGAGACTTCTAGGTAGGCTTTATCTTTTCCAGGGCTGGAATCACGAAAGACATAGAAATTCTTCATTTTCCTGGTTGACTAGGAGGTAGACATATTTTGTTTGTGTGACTGGTTGCTTTATGTTTACTCAATCTAAACTCTTAGTTTTAAATGAGATTTTAGAGATGATGAAATGCAAAATGACTGAAGAGGCAAACGAGTAGGTGACGAGCAGGTAATCTAAGGATCTAAACAAAATATTGTACAGGTGCGGAAGTAAGAAAAGGTTATAAACAATTTATGAAGGGTTAGGTTGACCTTTGAAAAATTTAGTCTTGAAATATATAACTTTTCACAATTGAAAATACCTTGATAAAGATACTTTGACATGACTGTAAACGTTTTTGATATTTGTAAACTGAATCTTGAAAAATTGATATAAACAACAAAATATGCTAGAACTTTTGAAATAGGAGACATAAATAACGGAACTTCTTGATAATTTTTTAAAATTCAAACTTATAACAGTAAGGCATGTGATCTATCTGATATGATAATATATTTTATTATATATATATATATTTAAAAGAACATAAATTAAAAGAGGTACTAACACTTACTATGCCAATCTAATAACCACAACTATTCTGAATACAAAAACAAATATTCTGAGTATATAAAAATAGTTTTTTTTTTTACAATAAAAGAAAGACAGGTTATTGAACACTAACTAAAACAATTTCAAGCAAACAACTTTTAAATGACTTATATAGAGTGATGACTTATTCCCCTATCTAGTTTTGTTATGATCTGGCAAACTAGACCTTAAAATGCCATATTCATGAGACATTCTCTCTTTGCATAGAATTTAAGCTAGGGTTTAAAGATTGCACCTTGAACATACCTACTAGGATGGTTCTAAAGAGAAACATAGACATCATCTAAGTTCTTCTTAGAAAGTCTATCCCTGCAAAAATTTATTTTATCCTCTCTATTTATAGACGTAAACTCCTGTGAAGTACATTTACTGTTACAATTTTATCGTTCACATTTATTAGAAATGATGTATTTTATATATATATTAGATTGGCATGTGGTGTTTCTGATATGATAATATATTTTATTATATATATATTTAAAAAACCATAAATTAAAAGAGGTACTAACACTTATTGTGCCAATCTAATAACCACAACTATTCTGAATACAAAAACAAACATTCTTAGTATATAAAAATAGTTTTTTTTTTTACAAAAAAGAAAGATAGATTATTGAACACCAACTAAAACGATTTCAAGCAAACAACTTTTAAATGACTTATATAGAGTGATGACTTATTCCCCCATCTTGTTTTGTTATGATCTGGCAAACTAGACCTTAAAATGCCATATTCATGAGACGTTCTCTCTCTACATAGAATTTAGGCTATAGTTTAAAGATTGCACCTTGAACATACCTACTAGGATGGTTCTGAAGAGAAGTATGGACATTGTCCAAGTTCTTCTTCGAAAGTCCATCCTTGCAAAAATTTATTTTATCCTCTCTATTTATAGACACAAACTCCTATGAAGTATATTTACCATTACAATTTTGTCGTCCACATTTGTTATAAGAGACCACGATGGCATAAGCTATTCTCTTCATTACACTACGATTGGTACCCATACCTAGTAAACGAACATTTTGATTGAAGTCACTTGGATGAATTTTTCCTTCTATTAGCATCCTCACATCACTAGGGATGCCAAAACGCATAAGAATCCATATCCAAGTGATCCTAGTCTTGTATTTCTTCTTGAGAACCTTCTAGGAAAGTGATGGAAAATACTTTCTTAGGTGTTCGTATTTTGGGGCCATGATAAAATGAAAGAAGAGTAAATAGAAAAGAAAAATTAAGATAGTAAGTTAAAGAATCCTATAAATCCTTCTTTTTTTAGAGAGACAGAGAAGAGGATCTAGAGAGAAGGAAGGGGAATTGCGAGTTAGAGAGAGAATGAAAAATTTAGAGAAAGGCTAAGCTTGGAGAAATGAGCTCCTATGCACAGGAATGTATATATAGACAAGGATTATAGCATTGTATGTGACAGATCACATGCGAAAGACAACATTTTGTTTTAATGGACGGTAATGGTTTAGAATTTGGACTAGGCCCAAATATTTCTAGGCTAGAATGGATTGGGTTGTTTCAGGCATTAACATATTTAGAATAAGTTAAACAACAAGTATGAAATTGAAGCTCAAATTGTTCAGATCTTAAGTCCAATTCGAAGGCCACTTAAGATAGAATAACTAAGAATAGCAACAAGCCCCATTTGATAACAATCAAGTGTCCTTCTGAATGGTATTCAAACCATTCCATAACAATAGAATCCTCCTGTGATTCAAATAATTTACTTTAATCAAAGCCTGTTTAACAATACATACACTTTTATCTTATTCTTAATACACCACATCTATTAATATATTCACCATTAACACTACCAATGGTTTTAAACATGACTAAACTTGAAATCAATATACTTTTTGTCTTTAACATAGATCACATCGATGAGCAAAGACCATTGATATTGCTACTTAAAGGACATCTACAATCCTTACAATCCTACTTATATAATCTTTAATTCCTCATATAACAAAACTTTAAGTAACCAAGAGATTCACTTCTAAACATCTAAAAGTTAGGCCTTTCATCATAAAGGTCCAAAATTATTACAAGTGCCTTAAGTATTATGATTTACTTAGGGAAACTTCTATTGCTCATTTTCACATTTCATCTATTCGTAAAGACCAATGTTAACACTTAAGTACAATATATGCAATAGAAATATTCCAACCTTGAAATTCATAAATCCTTTGACTTTACAAAATCTCAACAGTCCCAAAGATTAACATTTATCTCACTCAAAGTTCAATGTCATGGATTCTTAACTTATCTCATATTCCTCAAGTAAATAGAACTTCCAAGAAAAGTTATCGAAACTTAAGTACTCCATCGAGTCCACACATAATCATTACATAGGTTTGAATGAATTATGAAGAATTTGGCACAACGATGTTAAATCTTGAAATCAACAACTCAAGCCTTGAATTTCTTATCATTCCTTACAAGTTAACAAGGCGTATAGTTTCTTGTAACTATACGAATCTTTCTTAAGCAATATACGCATAAATTTATTCCATATAATCATCGCACTCGCATAACCATTAATATTTCCATTCTAGGGTTTATCAATGTCAGGCCACCCTTCTAGACTACAAAAATCAACCTAAAGGTTCAATTTGATGATGACATTAAAATTCAACTTTTAAACCATTTTGAAAATTGAATTTTAAGGTGGTGCTACACTCTCTAGGTTAATCGAACCTAGGCACTGATACCAAAAATTCTGTAACACCCTTAAATAGGAATTAACAGTTTTTAATAAATTAAATAAAGATCAAAAAATAAAAATAAAACTTCAAAAGAATTGTAATCAAGATTTAAATGAAAACTCTTAAATCAAAATAAACATATAAACAACAACAAAATCATAGTTTAATGTAGCACCTTTAATTTAATAATATAAAACTGTCATTATCATTATTCCAACTCTCAGTATATCTTAATAGAGTCATAGATAGTAACATACGATGCTTATATTATAATGAAGAACATTCTCAATAAACGAAGCAATTACAACTTAATACAGTAGCTTCCTCAACTATTTTTCTCGTAGACACTTCACACTTTGTGAGTTCTAAAAAGATGAAAATATAGGAGAATGAGTGACAATATGCTCAGTAGGGAAAACTATTACTTACCTTTAGGTTTTATCATTTATCATATTAATACCTGCATGGTTGGTTAATCATCAACATTATTTATCTTATGAGATTCATTATAATCATATCTAGTGGATAACGTATGTCATTCATTACCAAGTTCTATATTTACATATATATATATATATATATACATATTTCCTAATTTATCAATGTTCATTGGTATCCACTTTGCATTGGAGTATCTCATCACTTAACTCAACGAAACTCAAATGAGCACGCTTGACCACTCTACAATTATTCTAAGAGTGTTCTGTGAGGGGACATCAAGCTTCGATTCCTCACAAACTCGATTCATGTGTAGTGCATTTTAGGACTTTTGACCCAAGGGAGCGTTGTTGCCTTCCCCTATTTTACCTTGTACCTAAGGACGTAATCGTAGCCCTCTTCATATCTTATCATTCCTCTCATAACTATTGCTATTAAGTATAGAGTGTATTTCTTAACCATGCTTCTCAATTTATTCAATACATGTCAAATCAATTTATTCCTTGCTATACATTACAGGACAAGTTCATGTTATTGTCTCATAAGTAATATTCATATCATAATAATTCAACATATATATATATATATATATATCTTGTAATATAAAGAACCAATTTTTAATTCCACAAAGCCTTGCAAAAGATGAGTAATAGATTCCCTACCTCTTTAGTAAATAATCTTCAGATAACTTCTAGTACACAAAACCATGTTCACCATGTAAGCTCCATGTATGTCGTTATCCTAAGACGTATAAAATAACTAAACTTTAACTTAAATTCTAATCTATAATTATATTAATTTACCATTTTTTTATTAGTGTGCCATAATAATTATTACGCTTAAAATATACGTATAAGTTTAAACACATAATTTAATTCCAACAACAACCAAAAATTGACTCATATCCCAGTATAAAATGTTTTGAAAATAATTTAAAACAAAATAATGTGAGGTTAAAATATTTTGGGAACAAAACATTTGAATAAAAATTTTGTATTAGGGTTGGGTCAATCTGACCTTAATATATCAAAACTGCAAGAGTATTGATAAAGAAATAAGATTATAAAAATGGTGGAATGCATCCTAAGGTATTAGGTGGTTGTCAATTTGATTTTTGAAGAAAGCAAGTTTCTGGTTATATTTTCTGTTTAACAAAAAAGATACGTAGTTTTTAGGAGAACAACTTGTAGTTGTTAGGAAAAAAATGACATGTAGTTTTAGTAAAAATGACATGTAGTTTCTAAGAAAATCGATATGTCATTTTTCACTTGAAAATTTTTCACAAGTAGCCTAAAAATCCAAATTTTGAGCTTGTCTTCAAAATCTTGGTTTTCTAATAGGCTTCTAAGCATGAAAACAATGTACAAACAATATATAATCATCTCTATATAATATAAACTCATTTCTATAGATTTCCATACTCAAAACATAATCCAAATCTAAGTTTTAAAATTTGAAAAGCATACCTTAAATCCAAGCCAAATACATTGTTTTGATCACCAAAATCCCCTTGATTTTAAGCTCTATACGTTGCTAGGAGGTTGTTTTTGTGAATTTTGGTGAGAACATGACTTGGTGTAATGTTTGGTTGTTCTTGAGCTTTCCTCTATTTTGGGTTGTCATGGAAGAAAGAAGAAGAAAAGGAAGAAGGAGAAATGAATAAGCAAGGAAAGAGAAAGAAGAGAAGAAGAACAAAAGAAGAAAAGGACAAGAGGTGTTGAGGCAGGTGCACTCAAGGCTCCATCGGAGACTTTGGTGTACAAAATGCCAAAATAATATTTTTGTAATTAAATGAAAGTTCCAAGAGCATTTTGGTCATTTTGAAAAATAGGTGTAAAAATTTTTTAGAAAAATTGAAAATAGGTGGAAATGATAAGATGAGTTAAATTTTAGATAAAGCAAAATTTTACAAAATTTTATTTGGCATACTAATAATTAATTTAGTCACAATTATACTAGTTAAAATAACAGGTATTACAAGATCACTTATTTGGCCCTATTAGATTAGATATTCCATAACATAATTATCACTTAAATATGTAAGCTCATAATAGTAAATTAAAAAAAAACCCAACAATCTCCCACTTGGGCTACACAAGTTTTGTGAAACAATTATATTATATAGTCTTGAGTGTATACTGAAAATACTATCTTGCCTTGAAATATATCCTTAGTTACAATCTGGTTTATCTGTTATATTAGCATAAGATCAAAGCAATCTTTGTTGCATATACTCATAATTAGACCCATTAATGGTTGCCATATCAACATTTTAAATGATGTAGATCAATTATGGATGCATAACATGAAAATTTCATACAATGTGATCTTAAACATGCCTATTTTCAACTGGTCCCACTTTATTCCTTAGTGAGATCAGAAATAGAAACAATATAATTCAGAGTTTGTAAATAAAACATATACTTTATTTTGTAGAAAATAAATATAAAATGTGTTTGGAATAAAAGAACACCAAAAAATTAAAATATAAAGTCCCACTTGGCATGCATATGTCAAATAAAACAACACCCATATAAGTAGTGTGCTCATGAAATACTTTGGGTGGTAAACCCTTAGTGAGTGGATCAACAATCATGGAGTTTGTCCCAATATATTCTATAGTTTGTCCCTTAGTTGCTCGTTGAATCTAAACTCCTTTTCTAACAACAAGAAACTTGATGTCTATGTGCTTCGACTTCGTAGAGCTTGTTGTTGGAATAAAGCATAGCTAAATTATTGTCACAATATATGCTCAATGGTCTCTCACTACCATCCATAACATGCAGCCATAAAGATACTTAGATCTAATCGAGGTGGAGAGTACTTCTCTGATGAGTTCTTAGGACGCTAAATATAGAATGGGATTTTATCCCATTTGACTGTGCCAGGCACTCTGTAGTAGAATGGAGTGGATGAGAGAAGGAATAGGACTTTGTTGGACATGGTTAGGTCCATAATAAGTTAATCGACATTGCCTTTATCTTTTTGGGGATATGCACTACAAGCCTCATGTTATCTTTTAAACAATGTTCCTTCAAAATCGGTTCCTAAAACTCATCATAAGTTATGGATGGGTAGAAAGACATTCTTAAACCATATTCATATATGGGAATTCCTGCTCATGTCCTAGAGAAAGAAACAAATAAGTTAGAAGTACGTTTGGAAGTGTGTGTATGTGTGTTTGTATGATATCTAAAAGGGAAAAAAGAGGGTTATTTTTCATAACCCAAAATAAAATTAATTTGTGGTTTCAACGAATGCAACTCTCCTTGAAGAAAGTCACATGAACGCCTTTAAACCTCGTAGTAGAGTGGTACTTGAGGAGATGGTGAGTGATTTGATCACTCCAACAACTCCAGTTGAAACCAATCCAATCAACGTAGAAAAACTTGCCAAACAACAACTTAGGGAGCTACAGCGTAGTGGAAGGATCGAGCATCAACTCGAAAGGTATATGTTCAATGGTGAAGCTTACTTGGCTAATCCAGTTGAACATGACATGGAGGATATTGATTCAAAGCTCTAGATAGCAGCTATGAACACTAAGATGAAGTCTATGAGGATTAATCAAGTCTGGGAGCTTGTGGACCTTCCCGAAGGAGTAAAACCTATAGGGTGTAAGAAGGTCTACAAGAGAAAGATGAGATGCTGGTAGAAAAGTCTCAAGATCTATAAGGTTAGATGGATAGCAAAGGGATATACACAAAAGGAATGAATTGATTATGAGGAAACCTCTTCACTTGCAGCCATGCTTAAGTCTATCCGTATTCTCTTATTTTTTGCTAGCGCTCTCGATTACAAGATTTGGCAAATAGATGTCAAGATAGCATTTTTGAATGGCTATCTTGATGACACCATATATATGGTACAATCAGACAGTTTCAAAGTTAAGACTCAAGAGAATAAGGTCTATAAGCTACAAAAGTCTATTTATAGACTTAAGCAAGCTTCTCATTCTTGGAACATGAGATTTGATCAAGTGATCAAGACTTATGAGTTCAAACAAAATGTGGACGAACCATATGTTTACAAACATATTAAGGATGAGAATGTGGTTTTTCTACTGCTTCATGTAGAAAACATTATGCTTGTTGGCGATGATGTTGGGGTGTTGTCATCGGTCAAATTATGGTTGACTAAACAGATTGATATGAAGGACTTAGGTGAAACTAATTACATTCTAGGTATCCAAATATTTCGAGATAGGAAGAACATAATGGTAGCTTTATCCCAAGCTACTTATATAGACAAGAGTCTCAAGATGTATGTAATGTTGAATTCTAAGAAAGGTGGGCAACCATTTAGATATGGAATTACTTTTTCTAAGAAAGAGTCTTCAAAGTTTGATGAAGAAAGATAATACATGAAGAAGGTGCCTTATGCTTCGGTAATAGGTAGTCTTATGTTTACCATGCTTTGCACATGACCTGACATATGCTATATGATTGGGATAGTAAGTCGATTTCAGTCTGATCCAAGACCAAATTATTAGGTTGCGATCAAGCATATTTCAAGTACCTAAGAAGGACTAGAGTTTATATGCTAGTGTATTCTGTTGAGGATCTAACATCTCTTGGATACGCTAATTTGGATTTTCAATCTAGTTTTGATACGAGAAGATTGATTTTAGAATGTGTGTTTACCTTAGGAGGAGGCGCCATTGTTTGGACAAGTATTAAGTAAGATTGCACTTCAGATACAACGATGGAGACTGAGTATATGGTAGCCAGTGAAGCTTCGAAAGAAGCTATGTGGCTTCACAAGTTCCTTGGAGATTTTAAGGTAGTTCATAGCAAGGGTAAGCCTATAACGATGTACTGTGATAGCACTTCAATGATAGCTAATGCTAAGGAACCAATATTTCACAAGAAGAGTAAACATATACATTAAAAGTATTATGTGATAATAGACTTCGTAGAGAATGGACATGTTGTAATATACAAGATCGCATCTGAGGATAATATAATTGATCCTTTCATGAAGACACTACTAACGATAGCTTTTGAGAAGTACGTAGAGGCTATGGAGATGCGTAACATGCCACATTTACTCACTTAGGGCAAGTGGGAGATTATTAAACTAGGTGCCTTAAGGATTAAATGATGTAATAATTTTTTGAAGACATTTAATTAAAAAAGAGTTTATTATTTATTTTCATATATAAAAAGTTGTCCTTTTTATATTCATTTATGTTGAATATATGATAAGTAAACAAAAGTCTGAGATTGTTAGTTTAAAGCTTTAAGATTGTTCATATGATAGACAGATTATGAAGAAAATATAAATTTTAAAGGTGATAGTCTAAATGATAAGGTCTGTAATCGAGGAAAAAAGTTGGGCGCTTTACATCCCTAACGAGAGATGACTTGTCTTGGTCATCAAGTTGGACTTTGCAAGTAGGAACATTGGTATATTGTCATAAATGACGATATATTGGATCAGGACTAGAGATGAATTGATTTGATTAATAATTCCATCTATTTAAATCAATCCGCTTTAGACAATCTTATGTGTTATACCTTAATCTTGAAATGAATCAATAAGTCTGCATTCTTGACTTGTGTGAATCATTGATTATATAATTTTCAAAATATTGGGTCAAAATATAATTTTTATGTGAAAGAAATATTTTCAATGATTATATTTTTACCCCTTTATTTTTAAAAAATTATAAATTGACCCAAAATTTGAAAATTTTTTATGAAAAATGCCCCTATCTTAATAACACAACACTAAACATGGGATTAGATTAGATCAAAATTTTATCTTATCTATTCCAACACAATCCAATCTTCTAAGACTATTCTATCCATTGTAATCATATCTAATGTATTAAACAGGCCCAAAAGCAACAGTTGGTCAAGATGTTTTCTTCTCAGCCACTTCGTTTGTTGAACTAAAAGAGTTTTCTGATTCAAATTAGGCATCTTGTCTAGACACCAGGGGATTAGTAAGTGGCTTCGACACCTTCATTGGAGACTCCTCGATTTCTTGGAAGTCAAAGAAACAATATACAATTTCTCGATTCTCTACAGAAGCATAATATTGTTCTATGGCTAATGTAACTTGTAAGCGTGTATGGCTAATGTATCTGCTTAAGGAATCGAAAATTTCTCATCCAAACCCTGCAATTTTGTTCTGTGACGACCAGACTACACTTCATATTGCAGCTAACCCTATTTTTCATCATCGTATAATGCATATAGAGATTGATTGTCATCTTGTGCGACAGAAGATTCAACATGGCAGCCTCAAGACCTTGCACATTTCTAGTCATCATCAAATGGCAGACATTCTTATCAAAACCCTTTCCCCTACTCAATTCGCATTACCTCTTATGAAGATGGGAATTTATAACATTCATTCTCTATCTTGAGGGGAGTATTAGAATTAATTGGGGTGTATTTGTATATAATGTAAGTAACAGTTAATTTAGCTGAGTATTTTTATTGTTTTATTTTTCCTTTTCTTGAAATAGTGAGTGGGCATTTTTTTAGTGAGCAGTCATTGTCGCAGTAGTTAAAGATGGTCTTTCCCGCAAAGCCCCCCTAAAGAGGACGCGAAACTTTTACAACATTGTGGTATAACCATCTAGACGGGGCAGGACTTTAAATTGACGAGCATTGTGTGTTTTGTGTTCTTTCCTAGCAGTAGCAGAAATAGTACTATTATTTTTTTTTTTGGTAATAAGAACTAGTACTATTAATTACCAGAAAAATTACACAACATACTTTGAAACAGTTACTAAAATTTTCTTTACATGAGTGGTCAATTCCACTCTTACTTGACTTTTTGTTGGCAGTATTTCTTATCATATTAATCGGTCTTTTTTTCCTACTCTATTATGTTTTCAGATTTTATGATATGCATTTATCCAGAAACTTTATGAGATTATAGACGTTTTATGTGCTTTAATTTTGAATATATCTTCTCAATTCCAAAATCCCATCATCCCAACTAAAAAATTCATTGATCTACAGAACTGAAAAATTCTGAAAGTACACTTGGTCTTCAAAAAGACAATTCTATATAAATTGCAAACTATAGAATCACTCAGTGCTCTTCATGGTGCTGATTATACCAGCAGGATTTGGGGCAGAACTACTATATAAACTTTGCTTTCGTAAAAGGCGCTGATTTTCCACAGTTATTGCTTCATCTTTTGCCACATCCTCTAAATCCTCATGTGCCTGAAAAAGCAAATCACGGATTTTCCACGCTGCAAAGAGATAAAGCTAGTCAAGCTTTGTTAGTTTTCAACCAACCTTATATATACATATATATATATATATATATATATATATTAGAGAGAGAGAGAGTGAGAGAGAGAGACAGAGAAGCAGATGCTTGAGTAGAGATTAGAATTACACCCGTTAAGTGCAAATTTTCGTTATTGTACTTATGCTTTACTGACAGAAATAGTTCAATAAATTGACTTTGTCCGGTAGAAAGAGATTGTTAAGGTGTTTGGGAAGGGTGATTAGAATTAATTTTGGTTAAAAATAATGTAACTTGTGAGAACTTTATACTATTTATTGTTTAGAGCTAGTTGGTTTTAATTGAAAGCCAAACACCCTATATGACTCATCAACATTTATCGCAAGTTCTGAAGGAGATTTTTGTAGAAAGAAGATATAATTTACGAGAAATTATTCAGTTTACTAGGTGCACTACATTAACTTATGTGGTACACTCATCAATAATTACGTGACTCACAAAGAGTGAGAGAGGAATAGACACAATTAGCATAGAAAATAATTCAAACACAGAATATTTATTCGATGGGTGATATAAGCATGATAATGTGATACACTTGGTCTACTGTAATTATTTTTATAATAAGACTTGTCTTACATGTGCTTAAATACTTAAATTCTCATTTCTTTGGTTCCAATTTCAAAGATTAATTCCAATTTTAAAAATTATCAATGAGCTTCATCTTAATTGCCTTTTGTTGGAGAGATTGTAATATATCTCTCATATGTTATAAGAACATTAGACACATTAAAATACACATTATAAAGTGTATATAGCATCAATGAGTAGCGCCGCCATGCTCAAATTGGAGCGGCGGTGCTAGAAGGCTCAAAACTGTAAAAATGGTACAGTATGCCTAGTGTCAAGGGTGCTTCGAAACTAGGCTGAGGCTGCTCCTGCCCTGCGGTGCCCAAAGGCTACCCCTTTTCCTACGGCGCTCTCCTGAGCTATTACATGGAGAAAACGTGCTTTACAAATGAAGAGATACCTTTATTTTATTAGATGTATTGATACACGAATAGACTCCTTTACAAATGAAGAGATATCTTTACATTTAAAGTGGTTCCTTTGTGTAATGATTGTGTAGGTTGAGCCAGTTGTGTCCATTTATGAAATGACACCCCTGTCTTTTTATAAACATCAAAATTTTTACAAAATTCGTATCTTATCATGGAAAACCATATTGTTGCCAAATATAGTGTTCAAGTGTTTGTTATATCTTAAGATAATTTACCACAAAACTCTCTATCAAACTTAAATAAGTGAGGGCAAATAAAACCTTTAAGGAAAGTAATTTATACACGCCTCAAACATAGTTCGTTTCTAGAAATTCGTAGCCTTTATTCTCTCTATTCTCACAAAATACACTAACAAGCTTAAAGGTTTTACTTTCTATTGTGATGGAGGCTGAAAAGAACATGGCATCCTACTTCAGCCCAAATGTCCAACTTGACCGTTTTGATGGCACCAACTTCACTCACTGGAAGGGGAAGTTGTTCTTCTTACTTATGGCATTCAAGATCGCTTATGTGCTTGATCCAAAGATGGAGCCACTCTTGGAGCCAAAGAAGGACTATTCTAATGCTGTCAAAGCCGCTAGAAAGAAAAGAGAAGATGATGAAGTCATGTGCCGAAGTCACATTCTCAACACCCTCTCCAAGAGTCTCTATGATCTTACCACAAAGTCTCCAGCGGAGATGTGGAATGCTATTGAATACAAGTATAAAACAAAAAAGGAAGGTACAAATAAATTCCTTATTCTTAAATTTTTGGAATCTTCTATGCTTGACTGCAAGTCCATTTGAGACCAAATACATGAATTGCAGGTCATTGTTACAAAACTTAAAGAGTTGAAGGTTGAAATTTCTGAATCATTTGTAGTGGGGGCTATTATTGCTTAAATTATCCCAATCCTAGAATAGTTATAGAGAGAAACTTCTTCATAGGAGGGATGACATAACTTTAGAGGAGTTGCAAAAGTATTTAAGGATCGAAGAGGAGACCAAGTCTCATAATCCCAAGGGAAAACTTTTAGACTCTTTTAAAGTTAATGTGGTTGAGAATAATAATGACAAGAAATGCAAAAGGTCAGGTAATGACTTAAAAAAGTTTATGGGAAGTTGTTTCTTTTGTGGGGAAAAGGGCCATAGACAAAGCAAATACAGGTACAAGAACAAAAATTAAGAAGTAAACTCCAACAAAGCCACTTGTTGAAGAGAAATCTAAAGAGATTTGTGCTATGGTCTTGGAGATGCAAATTAACATGATTACCAAAACAAACATGGTTACAACAAAGTCCTACAATTGTGGCTCGATTCTAGCGCCACCATTCATGTTTGCAATGATAACAGTATGTTCTTATCATATGCAATGGAGAAAGAAGGACAAATAGTTCTCATGGGGAATCATGGCACAACGGTGGTTGTTGGGAAAGGAATAGTAGAGATCAACTTTAATTCTAGGAAGAATGTTACTTTAAACAATGTCTTCCATGTTCTTGATATTTGAAAGAATCCTGTATCTAGTTCTCTTACTTGTAAGAATAGTCTTAAGATTATACTTGAGGGCAATACTTGTATTGTATCTAAGAATGTGTCGGTTGTGGGAAAAGGATATTCTTGTAATGGCATGTACAAACTTAGTATCAATAATAATAAAGCGATGAATTCTATTTATATTGTTAAGTCTTTTAACATTTGACATGCTCATTTAACACGCTTAAATTTTAGATCTTTGAAATACATGTCAAACATGGATTGATTAATTGCAAAGAT
Organism: Artocarpus heterophyllus; assembly: GCA_025403435.1. NCBI lineage: Eukaryota > Viridiplantae > Streptophyta > Magnoliopsida > Rosales > Moraceae > Artocarpus > Artocarpus heterophyllus. The sequence continues at coordinate 29,948,124 of CM046349.1, forward strand.
AAAAAACGTGATAAGTATGAGATATGCATACAAGTAAAATTAACAGAGAAACCCTTTCCTAAAGCCAAAAAAACTCAAATATTGAATTTGATTTATAGCGATATTTCTGAGTATAATGGAATTTTAACAATAGAAAAAAGAAGATACTTTATCACTTTCATTGATGATTATTCTAGATATACATATGTGTACTTAATTAAAAAAAAAAAAGAAGATAAAGCCTTAGATAGTTTCAAACTTTTTAAGGCTGAAGTTGAGAACTAAAAACATAAGAAAATGAAAATAGTTCTAAGTGATAGAGGTTGTGAATACTTCTCTAATGATTTTGATGTCTTTTATGAAGAGCATGATATTAGTCACCAAAAGTTAACCCCCTTTTACTCCTTAACAAAATGGTTTGGCTAAAAGAAAGAATAGGCACTCATGGAACAGGTTCTAAAAATCATGTTCCACTAGGTTATCGAAGGTGTAGGCATAATACTGAGCGGTCTTAAACATTTACACGAAGAAAAAGTTAAATCTTTTAAACATTAATAACTTACTTAAACAATTCATAACATTTTGTATGTGTTATAGTTTATTTATTAAGCTTTAGCTTACTAAATTATTTTTAATGTTATTCCGATGATGAGTCAATGAAGACCATTTGGTAGCAAGGTTTAACTTCAGTGGTGTGGCATAATGATTAATAATGAAAAAAAAAAACCTTTTACGTTTGAATGTTTATGACTTCCGCTCTTAATAACTTCAATTTTATTTTGGTTAGAATGTTCTAGTTTTAATAATTTTATTTAAAAAGTATCTATGACATTATGAAATATGTCAATATTAATTTTTTTTTCAAAAAAAATCTACTTATTTACATAATTAAAGGACAATCAGTTAGTAATATTTTCTAGAAGATTAATTACTAAACTAAAGGTGTTACATGTTGTCTTTGGACAGTCATCTCGAGAAAGACTAATTCCACATTAAGTAGGATGAGAGCCTTTCTTAGAATTTGGCATTGTAAATCTCTCAAAAACCTTATCTACATATGTAGCTTGAGACAAAACTATCATTTTGTTCTTTCTGTTGTGAAACAATTGTATTCCAAAAACATAATTAGCTTCTCCTAAGTCCTTTATGACAAACTGATTGGACAATCAAACTTTGACTTTTGACAATATTCCTACATCATTCCCAATAAGTAGAATGTCATCCACTTAGAGTACCTAGAAAAATAACTCTTCCACTCTTTCATCAATATTTTGTTCAATGATTTGACAACCCAATCAAATCTTATGTTCTAAGATTTGAAATCCTGCTTCGCTCCTATAAATTGACTTCAACAATTTGCAGACTTTGTCCTCTTGACATTTAGCCTAGAATTTATTTGTTGTACCATATAGATATTTTTCTCAAGATTGCCATTCATGACTGCATTATTGGCATTCATTTGTCATATCGCATGATTGAGATATGCAACAATAGATAAGAGAATGCATATAGACTTTAGCATCAATACAGGTGAGAAAGTTTTATCATAATCGATGCCATCTTTTTATGTGCATCCCTTTGCATAAGTCTAGCCTTAAAGGTTTCCATCTTTCTATCCATTTCTCTTTTTCTCTTATAAACCCTACTTGCACCCATTGAATTTTAATCCCTTATGTGCATCTATAAGTTCCAAAACTTGATTTGAAGCCATAGACTCCATCTCAACGTTCATGGCCTTCTGCCAAAGATTTGCATCGACATCCTCTATAGCTTCTATATTTGTAGTGGGATCATTATTCAGGTTCAATGGCATCAGCTTCAAAAGCCTCGCCTTGATACCTTACCGGTTGCCTAGCAACTCTATCACTATGCTAAAGCTTTATGTTATGCTTGAACTGCAAGTGAACGGGTCCGTAAAAGTAGCAAAGTGACCAAAAAGATCGAGTATCATCCCCACTGAGCATTGAATTTTTAAAAATTTCAAACTAATTACTATAGGTTTTCAAAACTCAATTTTATCTAGACAATACAAAATTCGACTTAAATTGCGAAATTAATTAGAATTAAACTACCTCAATTGAACAAGCAAATAACAAAATAAGCACAAACTTGAAAATTTTACGAAATGGAAATTCTATGTGATGAGAGTTCTAGAATCTTGTTTTCACTCTAATTTATCTAAGCTCTTTCTATTTGGTAATTGTTAACTCATTTCACCCAATTCATTAATCAAGGATTTGAATTAACCTCCTTTCCTTTCTCAAGCGTTAATGAAATTATATGTATAGATATTCAAGTTAATATCTCTATCTAACTTGTTCACGTACACACTCATTTAGCACATCCTATAGTAATCATCAAAGTGCTATTGATTTTTCCAAACTAAACAATAACTAAGATTGTGTATCTTAAAACCAATAAATGAATTAACCTCTCTCGAGCATTAAAATCTATAAATCTGAATCAACTAATTCATTTCTCAACAAATTAGAAGCATTAATCAAATGAGAACACAAATGAATTGGAATGAAAATATATTAACAATTATCCAAATATTCCAAGCATAGTTGATTAGCTACATCTACAAGTAATCAACAAAAATAACCCCATATGTGAAGTCATGCTCAACACAAAATCAAGGTAAATAAATACAAGACAAAGGAAAATAAACGAACTATTGATAATCATGAAGTCCCAACCCTTAAATCTCCTCCAAAAGCCAAAATAGGCAGCCAAAGGATGTCTCCAAGTGTGTATGCCTCCCCTCTCAAAACCCTAGCAAGGGTGTTATATAGGTACCCTATTTTGGCTTTTTGCTGTGGCGGCTATTCATCGTACAGTTGTTGGAATTATTCAAAAATTGGTGGAACTTGACAGAAGAAGAGAAAAGTGGGAAGAAAAAGAAGAAAGGTAGGATTTTCTTGCTGCAACGTGTTTTGGTGCCACAACAAGAATATCCCTTTGCTGCAACATGTTGAGCAACATGTTTTATTGCTACAACAAGAAAATTAGCCGTTGCAACAAGAACCTAAAATCCCTTTTTTAATGAAATCTTCAATTGTAACATATCTTTGGTCCTTGCAACGAGCTGAAAATCTTGCTGCAGCTGATGAGACTATAAAAGTATATATTTTACAAGACTCAATTCTCTTATTCAAACATTTTTTAAAACAAGAACTAAGCCAAAAATAAACAAAGCATACCCAAATAAGAAAAACAAAATTAAAATTATCAATTAACTAAGAAAAACAAAACAAAACAATTTAAAATAAAAGTTAAAATGAACCAAAAAAAACTACAAGAATTTAAAATAAAAATATGATAGCATAAATAGGATATCAACTAACAGCAAACTCAAAGAAGTAAATCCCTCCTCAAACATCTGATCAAAATTGTCCTCAATTTTGCAAATAAAATAGACAAGGGAAGAAAAACTTCTCTGAGAGGGAGACTGTGGAGTCATCACGTATTCCTCTTCTTCATCTTCCCCTATTTTGGCTTCTTGTTGCGACGACTATTCGTTGTATAGTTGTTGGAATTATTCAAAAATTGGTGGAACTTGACAAGAGAAGAGAAAAGTGGGAAGAAAAAGAAGAGAGGTAGGATTTTCTAGCTACAACGTGTTTTGGTGCCACATCGAGAAAACCCTTTGCTACAACATGTTCAGCAACATGTTTTATTGCTACAATAAGAAACTCAGCCATGCCAGCAAGAACCTGAAATCCTTTTCTTAATGAAATCTTCAATTGTAGCATATCTTTGGTGCTGCAATGAATGAAAATCTCTCTAGCAGCTGATGAGATTGTAAAAGTATATATTTTACAAGACTTAATTCATTTATTCATACTTTTATTTCTCGTTAAATCCTCTAATTAATAGCATTTTGTATTTATTAGTATATTTGTGTCTTAGTGTGTAAATGCATTTAATAATATGTTTTCAGTGTAGTTTTATGTTTAAGAATATTTTTAATAATTTTTTAGAATTATTTCAATGGTTAAATATGTGTTTAGTTTGTAAATAATTAAAACTGCAAAAATAATGTTGTGTGATTTTATTTTTAATCTCAAAGTGTTTGTAAATAAGTTTTTAGCTTTTTAAATATGTTTTATAATAATTCTAATAATTTTTAAATATATTTTTGAGTCTTAAATAATATATCTCTTAAGGTTTGTTAATTTTAAAAGTTTTTATTTATTTTTTGTGTGTTTTGTGTGTTTAATTATGAAATAACTAATTTTAAAATTATTGTAAATTTTTGTTTGTAAAATAATTAATTTTAGTGTGTTTGTTAATTTTTGATTAAAATCTGGAGTAAAAATAGGGACAAAATGTTGCAAAACAGGCAAAAAGGGACCTCAAATGCAAAAAGAAATTAAAAATTAAAAGAATGACATGTGACAGCCTCTAGGACGTCGGATCAAGCTGCTAGATGAATCCAAACCCAACATGTGTCCTGACATGTGCCAGTAGAATCTCTAAACTTGCTCTAGATCCTATGCGGCCTTTCCCACATGCGCGCGCATTAGCTGCCATCAGACCAGCATACCGAAACCAACCAATCGGTCAGCATTTCTACCCAATGGTTCTAGTGTTCTTTGCCAATCTCAGCCATTTGTTGAGTCTTCAGTCAGCAATCCAAGGGTTGAGAAGCGTGCATCCTGTACTTTTTTTGCACTGAATCGCAAGCCAAAATCAACACTCCTCAAGGTTGTTTCATGCATAAAACGAAGGAAAAAAGTAAAAAAAAAAAAAAAAAAGATAAAAAACTTAATAATCAGTTCTAAGGAACTGATCAATAGGAGGGGTAGAAAAATAGAAAAAAGGAAAAATGTTTATAATCTAGTGAGATTGCAACTAAAGGAAGATTAAAAAATTAATAAAAATAAAAATAAAATAATAAAAATAATAAAATAATATTAAAATAAATATTATAAGATCATAAATAGTGATTTTTCATACTATAAATAGATGGTTTCTTCCTTTGAGATTCACGGCATTCTCAGGCCACCCTTCTTCTTCTTCGTTTCTTCTATTATTGAGTCTTTGACTCAACAGTATCACCTTTAAGGAGGATATGCTGCTAGGGTACTTCTTTTTAATATTAAAATAATATTCAAATTAGTATAGAGAGTTTAGTGAAGTAAAAAAGATGATTTGATATGCATAATACTCTGTTATGGATTTTAACTCTATATCTGCTTTGTAATGTTTATATTTTTACAGGAGTAAATTGTATTTTTCAAGTCTTTAATAATTATTTTTAATGTTGTTATGCTGCCTGCTTTTACATAAATTCAATCATGCTTTGTTTATGTAATTTAATTATGTTGCATAATTAATATTAATAATAATAAAATAATGTTCAATTTTATGGAATATCTTTTACTATAATATGGCTCGTTATGTTGTCAATTTTAGATATTTAATAAGACGATATGCTGCCAAAGTTAACATAAAAATTTATTCTATTTAAATATAATAATTTTGATTTGTTATTACCTTTTCTATCTTAAAATTATATTAGTAAGAGGTAATTATTTTGCTACTCTTTTATAGGAAAATCTTTATTGCATTATGGTTTGTTATATTGTCGCTTTTAGTTGACTTGTAAAATTACTAAGAGTACTTCCAATTAATGAGAAAAGATAGAATAAATCAAATTCTTTAGATAACTATTTAGAGTTGAAATTCTATACCAGTTACGAATCACACAAGGGACTCGAAGCTTCACCATTTTAATTTTATGTTTTAAAATCTTATTTAAAATTGTTTAAAATATTTTTCTTTAAAACCTCGTTCAAATCATCCTTAACTTTTTAACCGTTAAATTGTCAATCTTTCAAATTCCCAAATCATTTTGGATAATACAACAAAAAATTTGGCGCCGTTATCGAAGAGGTGTCATTATTTTGTCAGATTGCTGAATTAAGCCAAAAACAAGGTAAGTACTCTGTCTTTATCCTGTAAATATTGTCATTTTAAATTTTAGATTAATTATTTAGTTTTCAAATTACTATGCATAAAAAATTTAAAAATTATCAAAAAATAAAAAATAAAAAATATTTTCTTTTTAATTATACTTTGTGTAATATTGTTGTTTGTTTGTTTTAGGTTTAGATTTAGGTCTCAAACTTAAAAATAAAACTTCATAAAACTTTAGAGCTAGATTTTTCATAAAATAAATTGTGGTTTTGTGAATAGTATTCTTTGAGGAAGTTCTGTTTGGAGATTGGTACTAGTTCGAAAACCTTTCCCATAACCAGTTAAATTTGGAGATTCTCCTAACGCCAGTCATTTCGGGAACACTATTCTGGCTAGGAGGTTGGCTTTTAAGGATTCCTAGCTTTCCATCACTATCATCATTCATATAATATACTATATAATCATGGCATAAAGTCCCTTATACATGCCATAGTCTAAACATATTACAAAACATACATTTAATTCATGAAAACAACATACTTCTCAAAGGCTTGCATTTAGGATTTTTCTATAGGATTTCAAGGGCTTTTCTTCCTCCTTTTGGATGCTAGAAAACCTTCTATAGCCCCTTGACAATATCCATGGCATATCCTATAAACATCTCATCCAAAACAAAACAACAATCCTAGAACACTATAGGAAAAGTTTGAGGTTTTACCTCTAAAACTTGTTCCAACCTCTTTAAGATAACTTGTGCTTGCTTGCTTGATGATTTAGAGGTTGTGTTTAATAAAATGTTTGAGTGAAATTAAGGGGAGGGTGGCCGGTTTTTATGTAGGCATATGAGCTCTTTTTAAACTTTTGTATTCCTCATGTAACAAAAAATGATGAAGAAAAAAATGACTAATGTTTAACCTCACACTTAGCCACAATTAAGACACCTCAATAAAGACTATTTTGTCATAAAAAAATTTGCTCTAAATCACCCAACACAACCAGCCAATCATAGGGGAAGATGTGGAGAAAATTTCCACCTTATGGGAGATGTGACCAATTTTTCATCTTATGGTAAACTATTTTTTGACTCATCAGAATTAAATTTAAGATTAAAAAAAAATTGATCTCAAAATAGAGGCCAAAACCAGTGCACATAGGGGAGAAATATGGCCACTTTTCTACATTTTAGGTGGCACCATGGTAGGCCCCACTTTACTTTTTTAAACTATGCAAATTTATACTAACAATATTTTTCATTACTGTCAGTGATGAGGACATCACTAGCACAAGCAAGAGCACGTGGGAGACATATTCAAATCCAATTCAAGTTCCCATTGGTCCGGTTACGAGAGCTCGTGCGAAGAAGTTTAAAGAAACACTTATTGGGCTGATTCAAGCAACTTGGGCTCAAGCTATTGCATGGAGGCCCATTGAGGGAATTGCATGCGACAACCAGACCAATAAATGCGTGATTCAAGCTATAGAAGGGATTGAGTAATTTCCATTTCAGTTACTTTCCCATTTTGGAGGTGACACATGGCGAGAAGAATCAGTTTTGACCTTTTAATGTCTAGTTTCTTTTTTTTCCGTTTCTGGTATTTCTGTTAATGTAAGGCTTTTAAGCCATTAAGGGAACTTTCCTTATTTAGTCTAGATTTGACTTTTGTTAAATGAGTTTCCCGAAATTTCCATGGGAATTAGGGGCTGAAAATTCGCATAGGAACCCCTATATAATTGTATCGAATTTCAATCAATGAGAGACAAGTAATAACACATAATTTTGAGGTTTAATTCTCTTTAGTTCCTAAACGAACTATTCGAACTTATCGGAAATTTCCGTGGCGTTCATCGACTTATCAATCAGTCCATCCATAGCTGATTGTGGCGTCCTCACTTACCAAGACTTATCAATCAGTCCCTCCATAGCTGATTGTGGCGTCCGCACATACCAAGGTTCGTGCTTCTTGTTGGGCATCGGGTCGCGGTTCCTTCCAAAACCGGTTAGAAATTTGATCTTGGAAACCAACTTCGGTTAGGATCGCGTCAGTTCTTGGCGTGGTTCGTATCATTTGGTATCAGAGCGAGGTTCTAATCAGGTTTTGCTTATCCGTTCTCTTAGTTTTTTGTTTGTTTCAATTGTTCGTGAGTTTTGATTTCCATTATCAAAGTCGGTTAAAAAAAAAAAAAAAGATCCGAAAAGAAAAGAAAGAAAGAAAGAAAAGAAACGAAAAGAAAAAAAAAAGAAGGAAAAGAAGAAAAACAAGAGGATCCGAAAAAAAAAAAAAAAAAAAAAAAAGAGTCTGGAAACCTTTCTTAAATTTTTATTTCAGATTCTTGTTATTCATCGTTTAAGGAATCCAAAATTGAATTCCCTGCATAGACCAAAAATTTTTTTGCTGAAATTTTGTTCCTTTTGGGTGTGATTCTGAAAAGCCTAAATTCTTTGTTCCTGTTATAGTCTTGTCTCTTTGGTAATCTATTTGTGAATTGTCAAGGAAATTTCGATATTGATTTGACTAGTTTTATAGGAACTGAGTGAGAATTAACGAGTGGAAAAAGGCATAGAGGCGAGAGCATTTGAGTGGACAAAAGCCGAAAGAATTGAGTGTAAACACGAGTGAAATTGAGTGAACCATTTCACGAGTGAAACACGTAAGGGAGTGTGGTAAGGTCCTTGGAAAATGTCAAACAACAGCAAGAACACTATTGAGGGTACCTCGGGTGCAACAGACCCAAAACTTCTTATGGAAGCGATGATGGGAGAAATGAGGCGATTGTTGAGGGGAGAGATAGGACAGCTTCATGAGAGGATGGACCGGATAGAGAATGCACGTGTGGAACAGCCACAACATGTTCCTCATGCGCGTAGGCGAGAAAGGGTTCCGGTTAGAGGAGAGGTTGATGACTACTATAGGAATGATGGGGAAGAATTTGATGAAGGAGAAGATTCAGTGGGTAGTCACCGAAGATTTGGACGGGATAGAGGAGTTAGGAACAGGGAAGATGATAGTCTGAGAGGCATAAAAATGAAGATACCATCATTTCAAGGCAAATCCAATCCAGAAGCATACCTAGAATGGGAGAAGAAAATGGAGTTCATCTTTGATTGCCACTACTATTCCGAGGCAAAGAAGGTAAAATTGGCTGTAATTGAATTTTCTGATTATGCTATTACTTGGTGGGATCAACTTGTTATAAACAGGAGACGAAATAGAGAGCGGCCTATTGAGTCATGGGAAGAGATGAAGACCGTGATGAGAAAGCGATTTGTGCCAACTTACTACTACCGGGAGTTGTACAACAAACTACAAAACCTTAAGCAAGGCAACCGGAGTGTAGAGGAGTACTATAAGGAGATGGAGGTTATGATGATTCGGGCTAATATAGAGGAGGATCGGGAGGCTACAATGGCAAGGTTTTTGGCGGGCTTGAACCGAGATATTCACAATGCCGTTGAGTTGCAACATTATGTGGAGTTGGAGGACATGGTGCACATGGCTATTAAAGTTGAGAATCAACTTATGAGGAGGGGCAGTAACACACGTCCTAGCCAAAACCCGAGTACATCGGCTTGGAAAACCAACCAATGGAAGAAGGATGAGAAGCAATCCAACCCCAAGCCAAAGTTCGAGCAAAAACAAGAGGTGGCCAGCCATAGGAATCAAGGTAAATCCGATTCTTCCACTACTCGGACTCGTGATATTAAATGTTTTAAATGTCAAGGCAGGGGTCATATAGCAAGCCAATGTCCGAACAAACGAGTTATGGTGATGCGGGACAATGGAGACATTGAAACCGAGGAGGATTCGGACAATGACTCTATGCCTTCATTAGAGGATGTCGACGATGAGGAGTGCGCTGTCCAAGGAGAATTGTTGGTCACAAGGAGAGCTTTAAGTGTGCAAGCCAAAGAAGAAGATGAAGAGGTGCAACGGGAAAACATCTTCCACACTAGGTGCCACGTTCAAAACAAGGTATGTAGTGTGATTATTGATGGTGGGAGTTGTACTAATGTTGCAAGCACAACCATGGTAGAGAAGTTAGGGCTGCCAACAATTAAGCATCCTCGGCCATATAAATTGCAATGGTTAAATGATACTGGTGAGGTAAAGGTGCATAAACAGGTGTTAGTTCCTTTTCGCATTGGAAGATATGAAGATGAAGTTTTGTGCGATGTGGTTCCGATGCAAGCTGGGCACTTGTTGTTAGGCAGACCATGGCAATTTGATCGGCGAGTTAAGCATGATGGTTTCACCAACAAGTACTCATTTGTTCACAATCAAAAGACGATCACTCTAGTTCCATTAACACCAAAACAGGTCTATGAAGACCAAGTGAGCTTACAGAGAGAAAGTGATAAAAAAATAAAGAGTGAAGAAAAATCAAGAGTGGGAGTGCAGAGAGAGAGTTCGGCCAGTGAGAGAAAAAAGGAAGAGATGGCCGAGAAAAAGGAGAGCAAAGAGAGCAAGGGAGAGAAAATTGAGAGGGCTGAAAAGAATTCACAATCAGCCAATGAGAGAAAAGTAGAGAGAAAAACAAACTTTTATGCAAGAAAGAGTGATGTGAGAAGAGCTTTGTTTTCTAATCAGCCGATGATTTTACTCATGTACAAGGAGGCGTTATTAAACACTAACGATCTTGATTCCACCTTGCATAGTTCTGTTGTTTCTCTTTTGCAGGATTATGAGGATATCTTTCCCGAGGAAACACCGCAAGGTTTACCTCCAATCCGTGGGATTGAACATCAAATCGACTTCATACCTGGAGCTACAATCCCAAACCAACCAGCCTATAGGAGTAATCCCGAGGAGACAAAGGAACTCCAACGGCAGGTAAATGAGTTGATGGAGAAGGGACACGTGAGAGAAAGCATGAGCCCGTGCGCCGTACCAGTTTTACTTGTGCCTAAGAAAGATGGGACTTGGAGGATGTGCGTTGATTGTCGAGCCATCAACAACATCACGGTAAAGTATCGACATCCCATTCCTCGCTTGGATGACATGTTAGATGAATTGCATGGTGCTTGTGTGTTTTCTAAAATTGATCTAAAGAGTGGATATCATCAAATTCGCATGAAAGAGGGAGATGAGTGGAAAACGGCTTTCAAAACAAAACAAGGCTTGTATGAGTGGTTGGTAATGCCTTTCGGTTTAACCAATGCGCCTAGCACATTTATGCGTTTAATGAACCATGTTTTGCGAGCTTTTATTGGAAAATTTGTCGTTGTTTATTTTGATGATATCCTTATCTATAGTAGCAATTTGGATGAACATATTGAACATTTGAAACTTGTTTTAGATGTTTTACGGAAGGAAAAGTTGTATGCTAACCTCAAGAAATGTACCTTTTGCACAAATAAGCTTGTGTTTCTTGGTTTTGTTGTTAGTGCTCAAGGTATACAGGTTGATGAAGAAAAGGTGCGAGCCATCCAGGAGTGGCCGAGTCCAACTAGTGTGGGAAATGTACGGAGTTTTCATGGACTTGCTAGTTTCTACCGGCGTTTGTGAAAGATTTCAGTACTATAGCCGCACCACTGACTGAAGTCATCAAAAAGAATGTTGGGTTTAGATGGGGAGAAGAGCAAGAAAAGGCATTTCAGCTACTCAAGGAGAAGTTGACAAATGCTCCATTGTTATCTTTACCTAATTTTGCCAAAACTTTTGAAATTGAATGTGATGCTTCAGGTGTTGGAATTGGTGCTGTTATAATGCAGGAAGGGAGACCAATAGCATATTTCAGTGAGAAGCTGAATGGGGCAACTCTTAATTACCCAACTTATGATAAAGAGATGTATGCATTGGTTCGGGCATTAGAGACGTGGCAGCACTACCTATGGCCTAAGGAGTTCGTGATTCACACTGATCATGAGTCCCTGAAACACTTGAAGGGCCAGCACAAGCTGAACAAGAGGCATGCTCGTTGGGTAGAATTCATAGAGACGTTTCCCTATGTCATTCGCTACAAGCAAGGTAAGGAAGACGTCGTTGCCGACGCACTTTCTCGCAGGTATGTCTTAATCTCAACTCTTAATGCTAAACTACTGGGTTTTGAACACATTAAAGAGTTATATGCTGATGACCATGACTTTCGTACTGAGTATCAAGCTTGTGAGAGATCTGCTAGTGGTAAGTACTTTAGGCATGAGGGATACTTGTTTCGGGAGAATAAATTATGTGTGCCTAATTGTTCATTAAGAGATTTGCTAGTGAGGGAATCCCATGGGGGAGGATTGATGGGACATTTTGGAGTAGTGAAAACTTTAGCTATGTTGCAGGAACACTTCTATTGGCCACATATGAAACGAGATGTTGAGAGGCTTTGTGGTAGATGTGTAACTTGTAGGCAGGCTAAATCAAGAGTGCAGCCCCATGGTTTATACACCCCTTTACCAATACCTAGTGAACCTTGGATTGATATTTCGATGGATTTTGTGTTAGGTTTGCCTAGGTCTAAACGGGGAAGAGACTCAATATTTGTGGTCGTGGATAGGTTTTCAAAGATGGCTCATTTTATTCCATGCCACAAGACAGATGATGCTTCCAATGTTGCTGATTTGTTCTTTAGGGAAATTGTGAGACTTCATGGTATACCTAGGACAATTGTTTCTGATAGGGACCCCAAGTTCTTAAGCTACTTTTGGAAGACTTTGTGGGCTAAGTTAGGGACTAAGCTATTGTTTTCAACTACTTGTCACCCTCAAACCGATGGTCAAACAGAAGTTGTGAATAGAACCTTGTCTACTTTGTTGAGGGCTGTCATTAAAAAGAACATCAAAACATGGGAGGAGTGTTTACCACATGTTGAGTTTGCTTATAATCGATCTATTCATTCTGCTACTCAATTTTCACCGTTTGAAATTGTTTATGGTTTTAATCCTTTAACTCCTTTGGATTTAATGCCATTACCTTTGTCTGAGCATGTGAATTTAGATGGAAAAAGAAAAGCTGATCTTGTTAAGCAGATACACGAGAAGGCAAGACTCAACATCGAGCGAAGGACTAAACAATATGCTAAACAAGCCAACAAAGGGCGTCACAAGCTCGTCTTCGAGCCCGGTGATTGGGTGTGGTTGCACTTACGCAAGGAACGGTTTCTGGAGCAAAGGAAATCCAAGCTATTGCCTAGAGGGGATGGTCCTTTTCAAATTCTCGAAAGGATCAATGATAATGCGTACAAGCTAGACTTGCCAGGTGAGTATGGTGTAAGTGCCTCCTTTAATGTTTCTGATCTAAGTCCTTTTGATGTAGGCGACGATTTGAGGACAAATCCTTCTCAAGAGGAGGGGAATGATGAGGACATCACTAGCACAAGCAAGAGCACGTGGGAGACATATTCAGATCCAATTCAAGTTCCCATTGGTCCGATTACGAGAGCTCGTGCGAAGAAGTTTAAAGAAACACTTATTGGGCTGATTCAAGCAACTTGGGCTCAAGCTATTGCATGGAGGCCCATTGAGGGAATTGCATGCGACAACCAAACCAATAAATGCGTGATTCAAGCTATAGAAGGGATTGAGTAATTTCCATTTCAGTTACTTTCCCATTTTGAGGCGACACATGGCGAGAAGAATCAGTTTTGACCTTTTAATGTCTAGTTTCCTTTTTTTCCGTTTCTGGTATTTCTATTAATGTAAGGCTTTTAAGCCATTAAGGGAACTTTCCTTATTTAGTCTAGATTTGACTTTTGTTAAATGAGTTTCCTGAAATTTCCATGGGAATTAGGGGCTGAAAATTCGCATAGGAACCCCTATATAATTGTAACGAATTTCAATCAATGAGAGACAAGTAATAACACATAATTTTGAGGTTTAATTCTCTTTAGTTCCTAAACGAACTATTCGAACTTATCGAAAATTTCCGTGGCGTTCATCGACTTATCAATCAGTCCATCCATAGCTGATTGTGGCGTCCTCACTTACCAAGACTTATCAATCAGTCCCTCCATAGCTGATTGTGGCGTCCGCACATACCAAGGTTCGTGCTTCTTGTTGGGCATCGGGTCGCGGTTCCTTCCAAAACCGGTTAGAAATTTGATCTTGGAAACCAACTTCGGTTAGGATCGCGTCAGTTCTTGGCGTGGTTCGTATCAGTCAGTATATTTCTCATATTGTTTTAAGCTTATACATCATTTCATACTTATTCATATCCTCCATACATTATAATTCTTTTACTACTTTGCTTTATACAATCTAATTTTCATACTGCATAACCTTATGCAATATAGTTTCTATATTGCTTAACTTTACCAGTATAATTCTTATACTGTATTATTCTAATACTGCATATTTCTTTTGTACTACTTAATTCTTATACTATAAAATTCTCCATATTTTTCATACTGTATTTTTCTTTAAACTGCATTTCCAATTTAAAATTTGTTGCTGCACGTTTTGTAACAATTAAACTTTCTAGCTTATCTTTCTTGCATATCAACTAATCCTCATCTTTTGTTTAATTCCTACTTTACTTAGGACTATGACATGAGTTTTAAACTTAAAATTCCATATTTACTCTTATGAAATTTATCATAAAAATCGAATTTAGACAATAGTCTTTCTAACACGTATTTTACTTAACATAATCCTTAAATATTATACATGCAAATAAAGTTGAAAATTTCTCATGTATTACAAGCAAAGTGGTTGGACACCAACCAGATCATCCCTGTTAGACGCACTAATACTTTCTTATATAGAATTGGATCATATCTAAAAAGTACCAAGTGGCACCATCTCGTCCCTCTATTAGAGATCATGACACTTGTCACTAGCCACTTAGGCTTCATACAGTAGCACACCTAAGTCACAGGCCAAACCCGTATCATATTCAATCTAAACCAAACTCTATAAATGGGAGCATCGACTCCACCATAAAGGTACGTGCAATCTTCACTAACCTAATATGCTTTCCCCTTTGCTCTTTCCAATCAGTCCACTAACTTAAGCATCAAAGTGCTCTTGGCAGGCACCACACTAGTGTCTCCCTTACTCCAAGGCGTGCCCTTCTATTGTAAGTCTGAGTAACATTCGGAGGTCGGGAAGGCAATGCGACCACCGTGGGTAGCCGTACGAGGTGTTGAACTGTTCAAGTTTATCAACAAATAGGTTAGGTTAAGGTTGACCATTCTAACATAATTGATACAAAATGACATGATTAACAGTATATATTATTTGAAACTTAATTATATATGATATATGATGCATAAAAAACTCTACTTGCTTCTATTAAAATAAATATTATAAATTTTAAAATCTGTAGGTAAATTTTACATGTTATTGTAAAAATAAATGTTAAATTGACCAATAAACTTATTATATGTGTCATAACCATGTTAAGAATAAGTCATAGTTGTCAATTATTTATTCAATCTATAAATTTAAACAGATTATGTAGGTTGACATGATTAACACGACTAAAAATGGGTTGTATTTGGGTTGACACCCTCTAACACGTTTGATAAATGGTGGTGTTTGGGTTGATGTTCCCTGACACGATTAATAAATAGGTTGACATAAACATAATCTATTAACATGAATGTTCACTCCTACGAAAAGGTTTCATCTTCTTCCCCTAAGCCCCACCTCTGCTCCTTTCAGAACTACAAGTCCCCGTGGTTTTTGATGGACCTTAGTGAAGCACTTGCCAAATAAAATAAATATACGTCTAAAATTTAATTGAGCTCAACTTTGTATGTCGTCAATATTCAAATTTGAACTCACTAGTATAATAGGGGGATATTTATTTATTTTTTTAAATAAAGGATATTTATCTTTTTATTCCTGTTGTTTTAGATTAATCTAAAAACTATATTTTGTTTTTGATCTCATCAAAATATCGATTGTGTATCTTCAGATTAGATTTGATACACAAATTTTATACCTTACCTCAATTAGTAGTTAATTTTAATATTTAAAATGACCAAATTATTTTAAGTAAAAGAGAAAAAATTAAAACTTTCAAAAAATTAAAAGAAAGCAAACAAAAAACACATAAAACAATCATTTTTAGGGTATTCTATGCACATTTGAAATCAAAAACCTATATAAAGTTTTTTAAAGGTTTCAAAGTTCCCTTAATTTTTTTTAATTTGAGAGTATTTTGGGCAATTTTTATGTCAAAATTGAATATTGATATGAAAAAGTATAAATTTATATATTAAATTTAATATAAAAATATATATTTAATGAGATCAAAAATCAAAAGTGATGTTTAAATATACCGAAAATATAAGATATAAAGAGATAATATAAATAGAAACTTCGTTACTTTTCAAAAAAGATATATATGCAAACTCAAGGGATTTCGTTGGTGAGAAAGACGTCATTGTTAAAACCACTACAAATGCTAGCTTGATTCCATTTTAGTTTTCAGAACACATGCAACTTAAACTATTGGGAAATACAATTGCTTTCTCACCTCCTACCTAGTAAGACCCCTCTCCTCTCTTTCAAATTTTCTAATGGCTTCGCCAAGTGCTCTGGTTTTTTGGCCCTTTGCTGGGAATTAACTTGACGAAGCAAGATTGCCAAATCACCTCAGTTTCCCGTCCAAAATCCTAAGGAGCTTTTTTGTTAACGACTTTATTTTCTAAAGGGAATGGACCTTATGTTTTAAAAAATAGGAGGATAAAGTGTTACAAGAGTCATAGTTTAATGGAAATTTTTGTAATTAATCTTAAATTTTCTGCAGAGTCTTGTCTCGTTAGCTGAGATATCTATACACTTTGGGCACACTACACATGCGTAGCTTAAGACCAGTGAAAATCCCATCTAAACACAGAATTCGCCATTGCCCATAAAAACCTCAAAAAGTATAGAAATGAACTGGATCAGATTTTGTCTACTCTGATAAATATATAGGTGAAAAATATGTAGTAACAAGTGGCACCTTAAAAGAATCAAATATGCCTATGATTTTATTACCGGTCGTGTATAAAAGAACTTAGAATTACAAATCAAAGAAAGGAACTAATCTCTTATTCTCAGCAAAACCTATAGATATCTGTAACATGGCTGAGAGGGGCAATATTTGGAAGAAATCCAAGTACCTTATGGCTTATGCCATGTAATTAGTGGTCGATTTTATGCACCTCTAGAAGTTGTCTATCTTTCAATCCAATATCTGAAGTCAGCCATGGAAGACTTGCCAAATATTACGCTCCAAAACTGCTTAAATTGCAGTGTCTGATCAGATGAAAGACACATAGTATGGTTATAAGAATCGCCCCATCCAAGTATAGAAAGTAGCGTTGTCATACACCTGTTATAATCTCTGTCTGGTTTGAACATATACAAGAGCAATCTGGTTCATTCAAGTTCGTCTTGACAAGGCGTTTGTCACGGTTAATCATCAATTTAATCAAGGGTAGCTTTTGCACAACCTGGCGCCATATCTCATTCACTGTTGAACTTCCATACTCGAAATAGTTCTTCACCTGCAATTATATCCATTTAAATTCAGAGATCGATCTATGCGATATAATGGTTGTGCTGAAACGAAATCATTCTACAAGTGTCTTCAATACGTCATCATATGAAAAGAACTAGACATAGAGAGAGCGAGAGAACAAATTGCTATTTCTCAATTTACAAACGACTTTAATTTTAAGTTTTCTAAGCATAAAAAGTGTTCAGACAAGTGAAACTTGCTTTAAAATATATTATACATACATTTTCAGGAGATAATTTTATAAATGAGCTTTCTATGCATTTCAGGCGTCAAATGAGAAAATAAAAATGACCTAGAAGATGGCATGAGATACAAAACATGGTTAACTTTGGTAGTCACAGACACAACATCAAAAATATAAACACGTGTATGCATCTATTTTTCCCCTCCGCATATCTCTGCTGATGATCTACGCTACACTTTTATATAGGCAGTGCACACACATTAGGCATGCAAGTAACGCATGCAGCAGGCACAACGATAGGAAGTGGAGCGAACAAGCAAATAGTCTTTACCTCTTTCAGCTCTTTCTGATATTCTAGAATTCTTTCATCAGATATTGCTCTCAACATTGAAACCAAATATCCTGGTTTCAAAGCTACAGTGCTTTCAACAAATATCGCAATCTTCCGGTAATCTATAACATCCTCGAAAGGTAGCTCAATGTCATCACTGATTATTACTGGCACACACAGGCTAACTATGGAATCAAAAAGTCGACAGGCAGATGGTGTATCACCAGCAGGATTTAAACAGAACTTAGATGAATGCATCCCTTGTGAAGCAGCACGCCGGCTCTCTCTTGATTGTGCTCCATGTTTAATTACAACGTCCTCTTCATTTTCAAGTAATTGGAAAAGCAAATTACGGATCTTACCTCCCTGTGATAAATGAAAAATGAAAAAACACGGGGAAAAAAATTAGACCAAATAAACACGTGATCCTAAGAGCCCGTTTGGTTCGAGTATTTGAATAGAGTATTTGAATGAAGATTTAAATTTTTATGAGAGAAAATACTGTAGCAAAAGGATTCGAATCGTGATTCGAACCACGAAACAAACAGGGAAAGAACCCAGCATGAATGATATCCATATAGTAATCAAACACACATATGTAAAACACACCTTTTCAACATTAGACTAATCACAACACTGCATAATCAACAAGGGATGTTTCAAAACTCTAATCAGTACAAAATAGGAAAAATTTCCCACTATTGGGTACAGGTAAAATCGAGCCAAAGGGGGTCAAATGGCATTAGAGAAATTTTTCTACATTTTACAAAAGAAATGAACCTGACAGATTGAAGATTCTGTAATTCAGAGATTACTGGATCCATCATTGCTATTGACAGAAAGAAAGCGAGCTTAATTTTTAAACGCCAGATCCAAATACCCAAAAAAAATGCTTCAACCCATGGTGGAAAAAAAATCCAAAAGTAAAGGCTACTCTTACGCGTCAGACTTTTTTGACGCTCCAAATACCAATTGGTTAACAATGTCTCTCCCACCAGCCCGGTTGGATGTTTACCATTTGCTAGTGTGGCATTATATCATAAGGCTATACTTATCATTTGCTAATGTGGCATATAGATGTTTACCATACACAATGAAAAAGCTAACCTAACCATGAATAGTCACACAACACCCATCTACCAGGTGAAGTACTCGAGTCGTACGTTCAGCAAGTCTCAAATTTCGAACTCAATTCCGCCATGCAGATTCTGGGGATTTCTAAGCTCTATATATCACGAATTACACCAGAGATTTCTGGGTCAATGTCTTCCTCTTTCTCTTTCTTTGGAACTTCAATCCTAGAGCTTCAAGCAGTTTAACACTAAAGACAAAAGGTAAGTTTCCAATTGCAGAGGAAACAGAGCTCATTGCAGCATTAATAGAACATTAATAAGCTAGCAATTTAGACTAAACGGAAAAAAAAAGAAGAAGAAGAAAGTACCCAAAAGAGCAAACACAACATATAAAGCAAAATGGACAAATATATTTTACCTCCTTGCGATACCGAGCTCCCATAAAGAACAACAGAGTGCGGCGATTCCCAACCCCAACATCGCCCTTATACGCATTAACTCTATGAGAGTATGGCAAAATCACGTCCTTAACGAGCGATCCCTGCTCCTTCTTCAACCTCCCGAAATCCGACACAAGCAACACACTGTTCTTAACCCTATCAATCACCTTATACAGAGCATTCGGGTCCGACGCCACGATCACATGGTCGCGCCCATTGTTCCTCCTCCAGAACTCCTGAGCCTCCAGCCACTCCGCCAACGCCACCTGAGTCTCCTCGTCGCTGTAAGCCGGCTCAACCCCCGGCTCGGACCGGACCGGGTTGACGATCAAGCTCAAAGAAGAGAAGAACGGAACGTAGAACAAATCCGCCTCGTCGGGATCCGCAACACGGACAACTGGCGACCCGACCCGGTCGGATTCGGGCCGTGTGAGGTCCTTGAAGAGGTGCCACTCGGCCATGTGCTGGTGGCCGGGGTAGCTCAGCGCCGTGACGTCGTCGACCGGTCGGCCGCCGCGAGCCAAGGAGTGGTGTTGGATGACTCCGTAGGTGAAGCGGTGAGGGAGATCGTAGAGGTAGATCTTGACGAGGGATTCGGGGTTGTGAAATTGGAGATGCAAACGAGGAGAAGAGATCATGGAGGTCCGGTCGGAGAGATCCACGTGAAGATTGGGATCGCTGGCGGTCGGGAAGTGGAAGATGTTGATGACGGCGTAGATGGCCACCACAAAGCAAACAGTGGCAAGGGATTTCTTCGCCACAGAGGATTTTCTCGCCATTTTTGTACGGAATTGGAAGTTGGGGTTAGAGTTTGGGATTTTTGGTTTCCCGGCGGATCGTCAATACTCATGTCAGGACGGAGGTGGTCTGGTTTTAACTCGCGAGCTCGTTGCTTTTTTCGAGTTTCAGGTGATACACGCCAATAAGATGCGCTGGTGGGGCGCACAGTAATATTATTTAAGGGGGTGTTTGATAGTGGTAGAAACCACTCAATTTTTACCACAATCTTAGTTATAAACAGTGTAAAACTCTCACATGTTACAGTAACAATAAAAAAATATGCTACAGTGTAAAACTTTCTCATACTACAATAAAAATGGTTCCCACCACTTTTTCAAATACCCTATAAGTTTGGATAATTCTTTTTTTCCCCCTAAACTCTTGATAATGTCATCTTATTCTTGAACTTCAAAAAATACTCATCTAACTTTAAAACTTTAGTAAAATACTCTTTTAGTTACATTATAGACATAAAATTTTATTTCTACCTTCCAAACTTTAGCAATTATGTTATTTTGTCAAATGAAATTCAAAAACTAGTATGCAATCTTCCAAACTTTTTCTCTTTTTTTTTGTTTTTTCTAGTCAACAATTCTACAATTTGTAATTTTACTTGGTTGAACATATGTTGTCCAAGCCGAGATAACAAGATTCGTTGCATCTAAAACATCTATCTTCTCTGGATTTAGGATTCCAATTTCATTATTCTACAAAAGCATTTGGTAAAATCTACGGTGATAGTCCATCTTGAAAGCTTGTATGATCACCGCATCACAATGTTGAATCTTTAATGTTGTGATGGCTGGCAAGAAAAACAATTCAATATTTTTTAAACCTTACATAGTTTAGGGATAAGCGGGATAATTATTAATGTTGTGGAGGAAATCTTCATGATGAGAAAACTATTTGGAAAATCTAGAACCCTTTGAACCAAGTGTCCAACCAGGATGACTAAGGAAACCAACCCTAGAAGGCCATCGATTAGGCCAAAAATGTCCAATCTGACCAAGACTAGGATCAGTCTAACTAGGACAACGATCTGTTTGACCAAGATGAGATCAGTCTAAGCTGGACTAGGATTTGTCCGACCAAGACAAGATTGATCCAAGCAAGATTAGGATCCGTCCAATTAGGTCAGTCTGAACCAAGATCAATCCGGGTCCAACCAGGATCCGTTCGACTAGATCAATACGACCTAGCCAAAGCAACCATGAAGAATAACCCAGAGACTAGCAAGATGGTCGGATCCCAACCAAATCACGCCGTGATGGATCATACCCAAAGACCACCACGTGGCACTATCTCAGCCCTCCATTGGGCAATCCTCCTTCTCCGAAGATCATGACACCTATCGTTGGCTATCTAGGCTCCGTATATTAGTACACCTGGGTCATGGGCCAAACATGGTCCACAACTGAATCCAAGCTAAACTCTATAAATAGGAGTATCAACTCCACCATAAATGTACGGGCATTTTTTCCTAGCCTACTCTACCTCTCCCCTTGCTCTTCCTAGTCTGATCTTTGACTTGAGCATCGGAGTGCCCTTGGCAGACACCGCACCAATGTCCCCTTACTCCGAAGCATTCTCTTCTCTTGCAGACCTGACTAGAACATGTAGAGCTGCGCAAAACATGGAATCCGACCACCCATGTGATCCCACGCGCAGTGTTATGTCAATCTCAAGCATCAACAATCAATAAGCAAGATAACTTTTCTACCATCCATTTTTCTATCAAGTCCTAGAATCTGTTCTTGGAATACAATCCTAATCATCCATGCTCATTTGTTGGCATGCTACTCGTAGTCTATATTGCTCAAGTTCATATTCTTGAAACACCATAGTTTAGCATATTTGCCAACGCACCATAAAGGAATTTTCTTAGAACCATCTCCATTACACCAAATAACAATTTTAAGTCTTTCCTTGTCTTATTTCTCACCTTTAAGTTGCTTTGTTGCAACAGAATGATCTAGTTGTAGCCTGTAATACAATCCTGTTTTATCCATATTGAAAACATCTTTATAGGAAACTGATCTAATTTATCTCTTATGGACTACAAATTGCTTTCCATATGCTCGATATCAACTTATCAGCTTCCCTCAAAACAGTGAGACGTCTTGATGCCATGTCTTGATTGAAAGCGCTCGAGGCAACCTTGAGAAAAATAGAATTTTGGCGTATCTATAGGATGTATTTTTTTTTGCAGAAACTCCCTTGCCTTCACCATGATAATTTCTCCATCCATATTTAGATATTCTTGGTATTAATAAACCACTCATAGAGAACCTTCTCTAGCTCCTGGATTCGAGGTTTGTATCGTTTGGCATCACCTTTTTCAATATTAGCTGACAGATACTCTGATGATCTCTTGATCATATTTGATATTGTTGCTTGGCTCACTTGTAAGTTAAACATTTAGGTCACCGACTGTACAATTGCTTTTGGGTGCAAGTTGGATTTTTTAAGTTGTACCCACACAATGCTTTACGCAGTTCATCTGTCATTGTTGATTTTCTTGCACCTTTGAGGCCACAAGCCATTGGGTTTGGTTTTCTTGTTTGTTATACTTTATGTTCTTTTTACAACTTAAATATAGATTTTTTTTTTCTTGACTTAATGTTTATGAAGTATATTAATTAAGATTACATTGAATGTAATTTTGGTTTGTTAGAAAAATGGATAGATCCGTGACTTCGATTTACGAGGACTAATTACATTCATGAACTTGTATTGTTTAAATAAATACATAGAATAATGATAGTTTATACGTCGGTGATTAGGTAATATTCTTATAATCACATATACAATATTAAGTTAAATGTTTTTGAAAAAAAATTAAAAATACCTTGATAAATTATTTTTATTAAATAATAAATTATTAATTTATTGATCAAATAATATCTCAATTAATTAATAAATTTTTAGGGCCCCACGGTTTTAATTATAGATATTTAACTGTATCTCTGATAGAATGTGCATTCTAAGACAACTTTAAAAATGAAGGGTCCAATTTAAAAGAGGAAGACAGAAAAATTAGAAGTCAACTATGAAATATCTGGAAAAAAGAATTTTGCACAAAAAAAAAAGGAAAATAAAAAATCACTCGTACCTAGTTGGCTATTTTGAACCTCAATGTCAACGTTTTTTTTAATGGGAAAAAAAAAAACTTCTACGCCAAGTCGCCAATATTGTGCAAGAAAAGTTCACTTGTGACGACGGCGTTTGCCAAGAAAAACAAAAAAGAAAAAACGAAAGAACAAAAAAAAAAAATGTGAAAAATAGATCACCATGAAATTCACACAAAAAATAAAAGAAAGAAGAAAAAAGAGAAATTGTAACAAACAGCGGATTTTACTATTCACTTAATAAATAAGTAGTAGTTATTAACAATATGAAGTAAATAAATTTGTATTTTACATGTATGAAAAAAACCCAAAAGTAACCCCACAGCTGTTCCAATATTTTTTTCCCTTTTTTCTTTTTCTTTTTCTCTTCCTCCTCTCGCTAACTTGTTGCTTTCTCTCTTTTCCCTTTTCTCTCCTATTATCTCCTTTCTGGTTTCAACTGACATTGTTGGTGTCGCTGTGCATAGTCGAAGGTCACATCTTCCACGGGGACGAACATTCAATGGCAACGGACATTCACAATCTCATCTTTCACAGCAACAACATACATTATTTTTCACTTGTCTTGTCGGCAGCGTCTCCAAAATGACGTATTTTTTGTATTTACATTATTCACAATCTTGATCGTCTATTTTTCAACAAAACTACCGGTAAATTTTTTGTATTCACATGTAAATGTAATATTTATAGGCAAATATTATATTTTTCAACCATCAGTAATCCGACGACGTCACTAGTAATTTTATATTTACATATAAATATAGTATTTATTGTATTTTCTGGTCGTCGGT
This sequence comes from Artocarpus heterophyllus, assembly GCA_025403435.1. Classification (NCBI taxonomy): domain Eukaryota; kingdom Viridiplantae; phylum Streptophyta; class Magnoliopsida; order Rosales; family Moraceae; genus Artocarpus; species Artocarpus heterophyllus. The sequence goes on from CM046349.1 coordinate 29,972,199, forward strand.
GGTCCTGTGAAGCTGCTAGTAATTTTTTACATTTACATTTAAACACAGTATTTACAAGTAAATACTTTATTTTTTAGCCGCTGATAGTTAAGCAAAGTCGCCAATAATAATAATAATAGTTGTTTTGTCCTCATAAAGTGTTATGACCTACAATTTGTATCAAGGTGAGGATTGGAACTCTATTAAAATTTTAAGTATGCTCTATAGATACAGTTTTGATTGATCTTCTACATCAAAAAAAATTTCTTGAGATTGTTACTGACGTTATTTTGAATTTCTTTTTGTTGTGAGTAGTTTAGGCCTTTACAAGTTTGTTGCCTAGGACAAATCTTGTTTAGTATTATCAAAGTCTTGCTAACATGATGGGTGATCTTCAAGTAATTAGAGGAATCAAGAAACTCAACAGCCAAAATTACGACACATAGGTGACAAGTATGATGTCTTACTTGCAAGGGCAAGATCTTTGGGATGTTGTCGGCGGTAGTGAAGCTACACAACCGACAGCAGAAGATGCCAATGACATCTTGCACAAATGGAAGAGTAGAGTAGGAAAGGCTATGTTTGCTATCAAGACCATTATAGAAGAAGAAATGCTGGAACACATACGGAGAGCAGAAACACCAAAACAAGCCTAAGAGACCTTTAAAGCACTTTTCTCATGGAAAAATGACACGAGATTACAGCTCTTGGAAAATGAATTGCTAGCCATCAAACAAACAGATCTAACGATCAATTAATATTTTACAACATTAAAATCTTTATGCCGTGAAATTTCTAAACTTGACCCTACTGCCCGTATTAAAGAACACCAAATGAGAAGAATAATCATTCAAGGGTTGAGACCAGAGCACAGACGCTTTGTTACTGCAATACAAGGTTGGCCATCTCAACCGTAGCTTGTAGATTTTGAGAATCTACTTGTAGACCAAGTAGCATTGACAAAGTAGATGGATAGAATCTCACTAAAAGGTAAGGGGGAAGTGCTCTTTAGTACTAAGAGCAAGAATAATCCCAAACAGAATACTAGAAAAGGATCAAGAAGCAATGATGACAGATCAAGTGGTCATCAAGGGAGCTTGCGACCAAGAGGTGTTCCAAAGAACGACAACTACTAAGAGCAAGACTAATCCCAAAAAAAATACTAGAAAAGGATCAAGAAGAAATGATGATAAATTGAGTGGTCATCAAGGGAGCTTGCGACCAGGGGCAGCTTAAGAAAATGACGACAAGAATGGTCAATCCAAACAAAAGAAGAAATTTGATGGCAATTGTTATAATTGTGGCAAGAAGGACCATATAGAAAAAAAAAAAATTACTAGTCTAAGAAAAAGACTATAGCAGGTAATGCAATGACCTCCAAAATGGAGAATCAAAGTGACAATGACTGGAATGAAGCATCATTCACTATGGAAGAAAAGGAACTGGCGCTTGTAGTAACAACCGTTCAGTGGATTGACTATGAGAATGATTGGATCATTGACTCTGGATGTTCAAATCACATGAATGATGATCAAGATAAGTTGCAAAATGTGACAGGTAAAAAGGAAGTCGCATGGTGGTGATGACCAATAATTTGAGGTCGCCAGTTGCCCATGTTGGTAAAGCAACTATTGTTCCTTTTTATAGTCTTAATAAAATGTCGCTTGATGATGTATCTCACGTACTAGGCATGAAGAAAAATTTGACACAATTAACTTTATCAATCCACTATGTTTTGTTCAGTCTGCGTGATGTCAAAATGTATCAAGATCTTAAGGTATCTGGTACCCGACAATGGAAAGACGGAGACTGGAGTCTGTCTTTGTAATGTCAAAAGAATCTGCTTAGTAGACAAGACTCAAAAAAGAGATACCAGATTTGTAGCATTCGAGGTTAAGATATGTTAGCTATCACAAACTAAAAGTGATGAAGAAAAAGTCGATGCTTAAGGGTCTTCCACAACTTAAGGTTTGAGAAAATACAATTTGTTCGGGGTGTCAAATTGGCAAGGCACATCAATTTGGTCGCATCAAGCAACTGTCTATTAGCAGAATGTTGTACATGGTCACATTCATTGATGACTTCTCAAGGTATGTGTGGATTTTCTTCATGAAAGAAAAATATGAGACATTTACCAAATTTAAAGAATTTAAAGCAAATAGTGAAGGAGAAGTTAATAGAAAGATCCAATGCTTCTGTACAACTAATCGTGGAAAGTACACATCAAATAAGTTCACTCAATATCTACAAAGTTGCAAGATACACCATCTATTTACATGTGCAAACACGCCACAACAGAATAGGGTTACGAAAAGAAAGAATCGACATCTTACGAAGACAAGTAAAAGTATGCTACACGCAAAGAATGTACTTGGCAAATTTTGGGCTAAGTACATGAAGATGGTAGCTCATGTTATCAATAGGCTTCCTCAACCAAGGCTTGGCTTTATTTCACCCTTTGAGAAATTGTGGGGCGTTAAACCCACAGTTGGTCACTTTAGAGTTTATGGTTGTGCATGCTATGTATTCGTGCTGAGTCACTTATGTAGCAAATTTGATAAAAAGGTAATTCGGTGTATCTTTGTGAGATACAGCAACCAAAGAAAAGGGAGGAAGCATTGTGATCCTACTAGTGGGCGTTGTTACAGATTGCAAAATGTGGTGTTTAACGAAGCATCTTTATAGTGGTTTTCACAGCAAAAGGAATTACTGAATTCCAAAGAAATAGAAGATCAACTTTAAGAGAAGATGGAGAAGCATATTGTTGAAGTGCGACCAAGTTTGGAAGCACTTGAGGATCCAAGAGATAAGAACAAAAAGATCGCATGGCAATGACGAGTCCTTGGCAAACAAAGTTGGAAAACGTGAACGCAACGAAATTTTAAAATTTTTAAATCAAAGCATTTTCTAAATAACAAGTTTGGCATACTAAGTACATAAATTAATAAAAGTTCTTACGTACTACTTTAGTAAACCAAAAACTATAGAAACTATAACTAGGAAAGAACGTCCCGAAAGATTCTCAACCAACTAGTCTTCCTTGCTATTCCCTTTCCACGGTTGAAATGTAGGTAATTGCATGTCATATAGTTTTCCTCCAATGAACTCTCATTCCAAACACTTGAGAAGACCAACATCTAGGGTTTCAGATGTTGAATAATAGCCTTCTGGGAGTTTCAGAGTTTCTCTCACTAGAATACTGTCTCTATACTTCTCAAATGATTTAAGAAACAATGAAAAATATTTTCTTTTATATAGTGGTTGAATTTGGGAGTTAATTCTTACCAGTTTAAGCTTCAAAATTTGAGTCTGGATCAACTTTTGATAAAAAAACACATCCAAAATGCATATCAAGATTATTGCATGGTTGGCATGTCAAACTCATACACTGGCCTGCCAAATTGATGGCATCGGCCTACCGACTGTGTGATTATCTATAAATCTCAAAATATCTTATTTTATAGAGAAATCTTAGATAGAGCCTCAATTTTAATTTAAATAACCCAATAGAGAAGTTATTTGATTAAAACAATCATATAAAGTTTACTCACCTAATAAATCAACATGAATTTTGAAATCCAATCTATTGAATTTTAACCAATGTAATAATTAATATAACTCACTAATATGTAAAGAAAAATATGTCGTATCATTACAGGAATCATTATGAGCTAGCAAAGTGGACCTGGTGGACATATATAAATCAAACTCTTATAATTATAAAATAACATATCTCGGATATAAATATTTTATAATTATTAACTCAACGCTATTCAACTAAAAGCTTAAAGCTGCACCCTCAAACTATATAAAATTATGAAGCTTAAACAAGCTAATCATTCATGACATATCACAATGTGAAACATCCTCATAGGATATTCATAATCGACTTAAGGATGAATTCCATTTTACATTTCCAATTACTTTATCTTATTTTCCATTATCTTATCTCACAAGATAATGTCTATAAGAGAATATCATTAACTCTACAAAAGAGCTATAGATTCCATATCCATGAATAAGTAGTCTACATCAATCAATAGTTATGTCTCCAATGTACCTATATGCATACCTTCATCTAATTTAGAATATCACTCTTAGGTATATCAAAAGACACAAGTCAAGAATATAGACCCATTATTTCATTTCAGAATTAAGATACAACACATATGATTGTCAAAAGTGAATTGATTTAAACAAATTGGATTATTAATCAAATCAATTCAACTTCTATCCCGATCTAATATATCATCACCTATGACAATATTTCTTCTCACAGAGTCTAACCCCGATGACCAAGACAAGTCACTTCTGTTAGGGATGTAGACAACATAACAATCTTAGCATGAATAAAGCACCCAACTTTATTCCCTTGATTGCAGACCTTATCATTTAGACTATCACCTTTAATATTCATGTCTTTTACATAATCTGTCCATTATATGCATGATCTTAAAGGTTTAGACTAACAATCTTAAACTTTTGTTTGTGTGACACCCGTTATTCTCCTAAGGGTATTAAGGTAATTAGATTAATTACCTAGTATATATATAAAAAAAAAATCAGAAAATCTCTCATAATTCGAAACTCTCTCTCTCTCTACTTTCTCTCTCTAAAAAATTCTCTTTCTCTCCTCAAAGATCGTCTGAGATTTCGGCATCCGTTTTCGACACCTCCCGCACCAATGGAAAGCTCTCGACGAGCTGAGTCCAACGAGGTGCCGCGCCGCCCAAAACGCCGCCGGAAGAGACCACACGCGCCGCCCAAAGTGGCGGCAAAACCCATTTCTTTCCGACGAGATATCTTCGCCGTCCGACGTCCGATCGACGTGATTCTTGTTCCTACACGACCACCGTGATGAGAGGAACAAAACCCACCCTTGGTGGCAGCTCAACAACCGCCGGATTGCTCCGCCCGTCTTTTGCCGCCGTGCACCGCCACCCCCATGGTGGAACTCCGCCTTGGCGGAGGAGGTGACTGACACCACCCCTCCCAATGAGTTCAGAGGATCAAGGGGAGTAAAACCCCTCGATCAATTGCACGGAAGGAGCCGGTTTCGCCGGAGAACGGCCAACGCCGCCGTCAACCGCCGCGGGAGCCTCCGTTTTGGCTCTTCCTAGCCGCGTTTCTTCAAATTGGATGAGGGGAAATGCTCATAGGAGGATGGGTAGCAAAAGCCCTCAGCCAATTTCAGGTTTCCATCGTCGGAGAATCAAGATCGGAGCTCATCCATTTCTACCGACGTTGTACTTCACGACCCGCTATGTTAGAGGCAGAATTGGGTGAAATTGACCCCGTCATTGGACTCAGAAGGGTCGATTTAGGGGGGGTAGGCCCGAGCCCAGCTGCCAACAGACCCCGATTGACGCCGGTCAACGATGGTCAAAGTCGATCAACGCCGGTCAACGGTGGTCAACGCTGGTCAACGGCCGGTCAAAGGCCAAAATGGGATTTTGTGATCCGGACCTCCGATCGAAGATCCGAGACCACCTCCCGACTCGTTTCGATGCTCTGGATGCAATGGTGACCTCCGTTTGAGCAAATTCCACTCTGATGAAAATCATCCGGTACCGACTGCACGCGAATCGAGGCGATTCAAACAGCAGTATCAGAGTCCAGAATGACGTTTTCAAGAATGTATGATCTCCAGGAAGCATTCCTAGCCATTCATAGTCGCTCGAGGAGCACTACAGAGGATGCTTCGTAGATACAGCGAGATACAACTGGATCTGTTTTGCTTGGAGTTCAAGATCAAGGGAGTATGGAGCTAACGTTAATTGATTCCAGGATTAAGAGACTGTTGATAAGCTTGAAAGGTAGGGATTCTATTACTAATCTTTTGTGAGGTTTTTATAGAATTAAAATTGATTGTTTTGCCGCAATATATATATCTATGTTGAACTGATATTATATGATTATCACATATGAAACTATGACATGGACTCGTCTTGTATTGTACGGCGAGGAACATAATGAATTGACACATGTTATAAATTGAGAAGCATGGTTAGAAAAACTAACTCTATTGATAATGATTCAATATAGAGAAATTGTGAGACATGAAGAGGGCGACGGTTACGTCCTTGGGCATGAATACCCAAAAAGGTAAAATAGGGGGAAGGTGATGACGCTTCCTTGGGTTGAAAGTCCCAGAACACACTGTACAGGAATCGACTTGGTGAGGACTCGGGGCTTGATGTCCCCTCACCGGAACACCCTTGGAATGTTTATAGGGTGATCAAGTGCGCCCATTTGGGTTTCGATGAGTTGAGTGATACTCAATTTAACATGGATACCTAGGAACAATGATGATTGGTAATATTTGTATAAATGTGTAATTATGACACTTGGTAATGATTAACTACGGTATCCATAAGATGTGATCATAATAAACCTCATAATCTGGAATATGATGTGACTTACTAACCATGCAGATTTTAATGTGGTAATGATAAAAACCTAAAGGTGAGTAATGGCTTTCTCTACTGAGCATAGTGTCGCTCATTCCCTTATGTTTATATCTTTTCAGGACTCACTAAGTGTGAGGTGGCTACGAGAAATATAGTTGAGGAAGTGATGTAACTATATTACATTGGGACTGCTTCAATTGTTGAGAATGTTCTTCATGATAATGTAAGCATCAATTGTTACTTTCTGTGACTGTATTACAATGTGTTGAGGGTTAAAATGATGATGACAACAGTTTATATTATTAAATTAAAGGTGCTACATTAAAACTGTGGTTTATTTGTCGTTTATATTTTTATTTTTGAGTTGAGAGTTTTCATTTAAGTCCCGGGCAAATTTTATTTTTAAGGTTTTACTTTTATTATTTATTTTTATTTTATCTCATTAAAAACTGTTAACCCCCATATAGGGGCGTTACAGAATTTTTGGTATCAGAGCCTAGGTTCGGTTAACCTAGGGAGTGTAGCACCACTTTTAAAAAATATATTTTTGAGATGGTTTTGAAGCTGAATTTTCAGTGTCATCATCAAAATGAACCTTCACATTGATTTATACAGTCTAGAAGGATGTAACATGGAAAGGCCATAGAATGAAAATATCAATAGTTATATGAGTACAATAATTTTATAGAAGGAAAGTATTAATAGTTATAAGGGAATGATAATTATATGGAATGAGTTTATAAGTAGAATGCTTATGAGAGATTCGTATAATATTTGGATCTATAAGCATATTTAATTCGTATAAACGATGAGAAATTCGTATAGATACGAGGATTTAAGAGCCTTTTGTCTCGTGAAAAACAATAAGAAATATAAGGCTTGATTTATTGATTTTAAAGTTTGGCATAGATATGCCAAATTTTTCGTAATTGATTCAAACCTAAGTAATGATTATGTGTGGATTCGATGGAGCACATAAGTGTCAATATCTTTTCTTAAAAGTTCTATATATTTGAGGAATATGATATAAGTTGAGAATCATGGTATTGAATCTTGAGAGAGATAAATGTTAGACTTTTGGTCTGTTGAGACTGTGTAAAGTTGTGACACCCGTTATTCTCCTAACGGGTATTGAGGTAATTAAATTAATTTTTAATGTATAAAAAAAATTGTTTCATTTAAATTTATTTTATAATATTTATTTTTATCTATTTTTAAATTTTCTAAAATTCTCCTATATTTATTTAGTATGATTACTAAAAAGCCTTAGAACTTCTAATAAATCTCAAAAATGTCATATTGGCATTATGTGTGTTAAAGTCTTTAGATGAGACATAAGGATATCTTTTCCAACTACTCTTGACCCTCATTTTCTTTATTTCCTCCGTGACATGCTTCAACATGTCTCCTCTATAATTGTTTCTATCACTTCTCTTCAAAGACTTCATCTTTTCTTCCTTTCTCTTCCACGGTTCCCACACTCTTCTTCATATTTCTTTACTGAAGCAAAATACTTAGAGAACTTCTTCAAGGCAGCCATAAAAATCAGCCACCATCACCTCCATTTGAGCAAGAATTTCAGTCATACCGAAGTAAAGGAACCTGTTTTGAAGCCATTTCAAGCTTCCAACTAACCATAATCCGAGGTTAGAATCTTATGAACAAATTTAGTCTTTCATTTATAAATTTTCTTTTATACTAAAGGATTATTCAAATTTGCGTTCTTAAACCTAAGTATATGTTTGTTGCTATTTTGGAGCATATGTATGAAGTCTAAGTGTATATGCCCTAGACAGAAAATTTATATTGTTAAACTTTATAATACCTCTATGGGCAGTGGTTATTTCTTGAAATTCTAAGATTAAATTAAAATAAATTTTATGAATGTAGTTGTATGTTGTGCTTTAGTTTTAATTGTCCTTATGCACGCCTTAGGATCAAGGGAGTATGGAGCTAACGTTAATTGATTCCAGGATTAAGAGACTGTTGATAAGCTTAAAAGGTAGGGATTCTATTACTCATCTTTTGTGAGGTTTTTATAGAATTAAAATTGATTGTTTTGCCGCAATATATATATATCTATGTTGAACTGATATTATATGATTATCACATATGAAACTATGACATGGACTCGTCTTGTATTGTACGGCGAGGAACATAATGAATTGACACATGTTATAAATTGAGAAGCATGGTTAGGAAAACTAACTCTATTGATAATGATTCAATATAGAGAAATTGTGAGACATGAAGAGGGCGACGGTTACGTCCTTGGGCATGAATACCCTAAAAGGTAAAATAGGGGGAAGGCGATGACGCTTCCTTGGGTTGAAAGTCCCAGAACATACTGTACAGGAATCGACTTGGTGAGGACTCGGGGCTTGATGTCCCCTCACCGGAACACCCTTGGAATGTTTATAGGGTGATCAAGTGCGCCCATTTGGGTTTCGATGAGTTGAGTGATACTCAATTTAGCATGGATACCTAGGAACAATGATGATTGGTAATATTTGTATAAATGTGTAATTATGACACTTGGTAATGATTAACTACGGTATCCATAAGATATGATCATAATATACCTCATAATATGAAATATGATGTGACTTACTAACCATGCAGATTTTAATGTGGTAATGATAGAGGTGAGTAATGGCTTTCTCTACTGAGCATAGTGTTGCTCATTCCCTTATGTTTATATCTTTTCAGGACTCACTAAGTGTGAGGTGGCTACGAGAAATATAGTTGAGGAAGTGATGTAGCTATATTACATTGGGACTGCTTCAATTGTTGAGAATGTTCTTCATGATAATGTAAGCATCAATTGTTACTTTCTGTGACTGTATTACAATGTGTTGAGGGTTAAAATGATGATGACAACAGTTTATATTATTAAATTTAAGGTGCTACATTAAAACTGTGGTTTATTTGTCGTTTATATTTTTATTTTTGAGTTGAGAGTTTTCATTTAAGTCCCGGGCAAATTTTAATCTTTAAGGTTTTACTTTTATTATTTATTTTTATTTTATCTCATTAAAAACTGTTAACCCCCATATAGGGGCGTTACAGTCTAGAATGCATGAATCTCAAAATTGGAATATTTCGTTACGTACATTGTATTTAAGTGTATCAGTGAATCTTTTGGTTACCTAAGGTTTTGTTATATGAGGAAATTATATATTGTATAAGTAGAATTGTGGGGATTGTAGATGTTCTTAAGTAGTAACATCAAGTGTCTTTGTTCATTGATATGGTCTACGTTGAAAGACGTAAATCGTATTGATTTCAAGGTTAGTCACATTCTAAACCCTTGGTAGCAATGATGATGAATCCATTGATAGATGTTAAGTATTATGAATAACATATGGGTGTATGTATTGTTCAATAAGGTTTTGATTAAAACAAAATTATTTGAGTTGCTGGAAGATTGTGTTGTTATGAAATGATTTTAAATATCATTCAGGAAGATCCTTGTTGTCGTTAAATTAGATTTGTTGTTCATAGTTAACTTATCTATAGTGGACTTTGAATTGGGTTTAAGATTTATACAAATTGGTTTTCAATTTTATGTTTGTTATTTAACTCGTTCCAAATGTGTTAAGGCCCGAAACAACTTGACCATTTTCAACTTAGAACATTTGGGCCTAGTTCAAATCCTAAATCAGTTTGATTCACACTGTCTCTCCCACGTGATCTCTATACGTGTTATATACAGTGGTTTAATTATTGTTTACATATACGTTTACTGTGCATAAGAGCTTATTTCTCCGAGTTCACTTTTTCTCTCTTAATTTGTTATTTTCTCTCTAAATCGCAAATCCTCTTCTTTTTCATTAGAAATTCTTCTTTTCCTCTAAAAGAAGAAGGAATTCTAGGATTCTGCAATTTACTATCTTAATTTTTCATTTCTATTTACTCTTCTTTCATCTCATCATGGACCCAAAGTACCAACACATGAGAAAGTATTTCCCATCACTCTCCCAAAAGATTCTCAGAAAGAAATACAAGGCTAGAATTACTCGGTTGTGGATTCTTATGCGTTTTGGTATCCCTTGTGATGTGAGAATGTTAATAGAGGGGAAAATCCGTCCGAGTGACTTTAGTCAAGATGTCGGTTTACCAGGAACAGGTACCAGTCGAAGTGCAATGAAAAGAAGAGCTCGTGCCATCGTGGTCACTTGTAACAAATGTGGAAGACAAAATTGTAACGGTAAATGTACTTCACCTGGTTATATGTCTACGAATAGAGAGGATAAAATAAGGTTTTGTAGGGATGGACTTTCAAAGGAGAACTTGGATAGCATCCATCCTCCTCTTCACGGTCACCCTAGTGGATATGTTCAAGGAGCTATTTTTAAACTCTGGCCTAAATTTTATACAGAAAGACAACGCCTCAGGAATATGGTATTTCTAGATCCTGTTTGCCAAGCCATAAGAAAACTGGATGGGGAATAAGTCATCGCTCTATAAAGGTTATTTAGTCTTTACTTATTTGAAGCAGTTTTAGCTGATGTTCAATAGTTTGTGTTTTTCTTTTACTCATAATATTTGCTTTTGTGTTTGAAATAATTGTGATTATTAGATTGATGCAGTAAGTGTTAATATCTTATTTAATTTATGATTTTCTTAAATATATATATAATAAAATATATTATCTTATCAGACACGTTACATACGGTACAGTAATATGTTTGAATTTTGAAAAGCTTATCCAGATATTTCAAGATTTGTGTCTCAAATTTCAAAAGTTCTACAGTATTTGTCGTTTATATTAAATTTCTAGACTTGGTGTATATTTGTCAAAAAGTCTACAGTTGTGTCATGAGGGTCTTCTGTCAAATTGTTCTCAATTGTCAAAAGTTATACAATTAGAGTCTAATCTTTTTCAAAAAGTGAATCAGATTTTCTGTAAACTATCAATCACCTTATCTTACTTTTTTATCCGCACAAGATTTTGTTTAAACCTTTGGATTACCTTTTCATTACCTACTCGTCTATCTCTTTAGCCCTTTTTGTATATTTCTCATCTTTAAAATCTCATGTAGAACCCGAAGTCTAAGTGGAGCAGACATTAAGCAACCACTTCTATAAACCAAATATGTCTACCTCCCAGTCCACGAAGAAAATAAAGAATGTCTGTGTCTTTTGTGGTTCCAGCCTTGGAAAAGATAAAGCTTATTTAGAAGCTGCACATCACTTAGGGCAAGTCCTAGCACGCAAGAAGATTAACATAATCTATGGGGGTGGTAGTATAAAAATGATGGTAAATATGGCACTAGCAGCTAGGTCTAGCGACGCTACTGATGTAAGAATTTGGCCTCATATTCCAGTTGAAGGAAACCTTTGTAAGGAAGCCATAGGTAAGGGAGAAGGAGTCAGGAGTATCCCTAGAAATTTTAAAGACATAATCTATAATTCTGATGCTTTTATAGCATTACCTGGTGGTCTAGGCACTCTTGAGGAAATATTTGTAGTTGCTTGTGGGCAATTGTTGGGCTTTTATTCCAAACCTTTGGGACTGCTGAATGTAAAGGGTTTTTATGACGGTCTTTTGAAATTTCTAGATTACGCTGTGGAAGAAAACATCACTACAGAATCGGAGAGACAAATCTTTGTCACTGCTTCAACAGCTGAGGAATTGATAGATAAAATGCAAATCATACATCCAGAATCCAACACTGCAACATCCAAGCTTGAATGGGAAAGGGAAAGCCGGGAGCGGCCAATTGATTTGAATCTCCATCTGTAATCTTTTTGTTTTATCTTTGGTATGTAGGCATGTGTGTCCGTATTTCGTGTGTTACGAATAACCGTTTGCGTTGTATTCTGTGTTTCTTGTGGTACGTCGTTGTTAAATCTTTTAGATTCATTGAGCCTAATGCCGGGATGGCTGGATACGGAGTACTTGATGCTCTCGAAACGCATCCTTCTTAAGGTCCGATCTTTTGTTTATCGATGTTTTTGTATCCTCTAAGCATGCATGATATGGATAGCTGGTATACGGAGTGCCTTGTACTCTCGAAACGTATCCGTATTATGTTTGTAATGTGTAATATTCTGTTAATATTATGTGGAAGTACCAGAGTCAGTTATGGGGATATTCCATATGAAATATGAGTATATTATTTGGATTGAATGTTTGTGTCATGAGGATAGCTGTTTAATGAAAAATATGTCGGGTATGTTTGCAACCAGAGATTCCGTTTAATATCTCTATGAGTAAGTTTAATGTATGGTTTTGAATAGAAGTGTTTGTGATATATGTTTTATGATTATGTTTTAGTTTATTAGTTGAGGTATGAAATCAAATATATTTGACTTTTCCTTACTCAAAAAGGAAAAGGAACCTAAAGATGAAGTATATAAAATTTCTCTGGCAATCTCCTTAAATGTGATTGTAAATCACAGTCCATGGACAATGAAGGACTGGAATCATGGTATGGTCAATATGTATGCCTGATCAGATTTTTAGACTATTATACGGTGTTATAAGTTTAAACTTGTCAGAAATACTCTCATTGAGGGATTTAGGAGTAAGATTTATTATGCAAGTAAATAAGTGGAGATACGATGACTTAAATTTGGAAGATAAACAACATTAACGGTTTAGACTCGGAATTGGAATCATAATTTTTACTAGTATTACTAGAATTGAAATTTCGAGGACGAAATTTCTTTAAGGGGGGTAGAGTTGTGACACCCGTTATTCTCCTAAGGGTATTAAGGTAATTAGATTAATTACCTAGTGTATATATAAAAAAAAATCAGAAAATCTCTCATAATTCGAAACTCTCTCTCTCTCTACTTTCTCTCTCTAAAAAATTCTCTTTCTCTCCTCAAAGATCGTCTGAGATTTCGGCATCCGTTTTCGACACCTCCCGCACCAATGGAAAGCTCTCGACGAGCTGAGTCCAACGAGGTGCCGCGCCGCCCAAAACGCCGCCGGAAGAGACCACACGCGCCGCCCAAAGTGGCGGCAAAACCCATTTCTTTTCGACGAGATATCTTCGCCGTCCGACGTCCGATCGACGTGATTCTTGTTCCTACACGACCACCGTGATGAGAGGAACAAAACCCACCCTTGGTAGCAGCTCAACAACCGCCGGATTGCTCCGCCCGTCTTTTGCCGCCGTGCACCGCCACCCCCATGGTGGAACTCCGCCTTGGCGGAGGAGGTGACTGACACCACCCCTCCCAATGAGTTCAGAGGATCAAGGGGAGTAAAACCCCTCGATCAATTGCACGGAAGGAGCCGGTTTCGCCGGAGAACGGCCAACGCCGCCGTCAACCGCCGCGGGAGCCTCCGTTTTGGCTCTTCCTAGCCGCGTTTCTTCAAATTGGATGAGGGGAAATGCTCATAGGAGGATGGGTAGCAAAAGCCCTCAGCCAATTTCAGGTTTCCATCGTCGGAGAATCAAGATCGGAGCTCATCCATTTCTACCGACGTTGTACTTCACGACCCGCTATGTTAGAGGCAGAATTGGGTGAAATTGACCCCGCCATTGGACTCAGAAGGGTCGATTTAGGGGGGGTAGGCCCGAGCCCAGCTGCCAACGGACCCCGATTGACGCCGGTCAACGATGGTCAAAGTCGGTCAACGCCGGTCAACGGTGGTCAACGCCGGTCAACGGCCGGTCAAAGGCCAAAATGGGATTTTGTGATCCGGACCTCCGATCGAAGATTCGAGACCACCTCCCGACTCGTTTCGATGCTCTGGATGCAATGGTGACCTCCGTTTGAGCAAATTCCACTCCGATGAAAATCATCCGGTACCGACTGCACGTGAATCGAGGCGATTCAAACAGCAGTATTGGAGTCCAGAATGACGTTTTCAAGAATGTATGATCTCCAGGAAGCATTCCTAGCCATTCATAGTCGCTCGAGGAGCACTACAGAGGATGCTTCGTAGATACAGCGAGATACAACTGGATCTGTTTTGCTTGGAGTTCAAGATGAAGGGAGTATGGAGCTAACGTTAATTGATTCCAGGATTAAGAGACTGTTGATAAGCTTGAAAGGTAGGGATTCTATTACTAATCTTTTGTGAGGTTTTTATAGAATTAAAATTGATTGTTTTGCCGCAATATATATATCTATGTTGAACTGATATTATATGATTATCACATATGAAACTATGACATGGACTCGTCTTGTATTGTACGGCGAGGAACATAATGAATTGACACATGTTATAAATTGAGAAGCATGGTTAGGAAAACTAACTCTATTGATAATGATTCAATATAGAGAAATTGTGAGACATGAAGAGGGCGACGGTTACGTCCTTGGGCATGAATACCCAAAAAGGTAAAATAGGGGGAAGGTGATGACGCTTCCTTGGGTTGAAAGTCCCAGAACACACTGTACAGGAATCGACTTGGTGAGGACTCGGGGCTTGATGTCCCCTCACCGGAACACCCTTGGAATGTTTATAGGGTGATCAAGTGCGCCCATTTGGGTTTCGATGAGTTGAGTGATACTCAATTTAACATGGATACCTAGGAACAATGATGATTGGTAATATTTGTATAAATGTGTAATTATGACACTTGGTAATGATTAACTACGGTATCCATAAGATGTGATCATAATAAACCTCATAATCTGGAATATGATGTGACTTACTAACCATGCAGATTTTAATGTGGTAATGATAAAAACCTAAAGGTGAGTAATGGCTTTCTCTACTGAGCATAGTGTCGCTCATTCCCTTATGTTTATATCTTTTCAGGACTCACTAAGTGTGAGGTGGCTACGAGAAATATAGTTGAGGAAGTGATGTAACTATATTACATTGGGACTGCTTCAATTGTTGAGAATGTTCTTCATGATAATGTAAGCATCAATTGTTACTTTCTGTGACTGTATTACAATGTGTTGAGGGTTAAAATGATGATGACAACAGTTTATATTATTAAATTAAAGGTGCTACATTAAAACTGTGGTTTATTTGTCGTTTATATTTTTATTTTTGAGTTGAGAGTTTTCATTTAAGTCCCGGGCAAATTTTATTTTTAAGGTTTTACTTTTATTATTTATTTTTATTTTATCTCATTAAAAACTGTTAACTCCCATATAGGGGCGTTACAGTTTGCTTATCATAAATTCAATAGTAATGAATGTAACGAAGACAATATTTGATATATGAAAATAATATATCATATATCATAAATTCAATAGTAATAACGAAGACTATCACCTTTAATATTCATGTCTTTTACATAATCTGTCCATTATATGCATGATCTTAAAGGTTTAGACTAACAATCTTAAACTTTTGTTTGCTTATCATATATTCAATAGTAATGAATGTAACGAAGACAATATTTGATATATGAAAATAATAAACTCTTTATTGATTAAATATCTCCAAAAACTATTACATCATTTAATCCTTAGGACACCTAGTCTAATAATTTGCCACTTGCCTTAAGTGAGTAAATACAACATATTTCGTATCCCCATATCCTCTGCGTGCTTTTTAAAAACCGTCATCGGTAGCGTCTTCATGAAAGGATCAACCATTTTTTCTTGAGATGTGATCTTACATACTACAACATGTCCACCCTCAATGAAGTCCTTTCTCACATGATACTTCCAATGTATATATTTACTCTTCTTGTGAAATCTTGGTTCCTTAGCATTAGCTATCTTTTAGTGTTATCAAAATACAACGACGTCAACTTATCCGTCCCAAGAGCTACCTTAAGATCCTCAAAGAACTTGCAGAGCCACACAACTTCTTTTGAAGCTTCACTAGTTGCCATATACTCAGCCTCTATCATTGAATCGGAAGTGAAATCTTGCTTGAAACTTCTCCAAACAATAGCACCTCCTCCTAGAGTAAACACAAAAGCTGAAGTTGATCTTCTCGAATGCAAACAAGATTGAAAATCTAAATCAGCGTATCTAAGAGATGTTAGATCCTCGCCTGAATACATTAGCATATAACCTCTAGTCCTTCTCAACTACTTGAAAATAGTGCTTGACAACAATCCAATAGTTTGGTCCTAGATCCAACTAAAATTGACTCACTATCCTAACCATATAACATATGTCTGGTTGTGTGCAAAGCATAGCATACATGAGACTACCTGCTGCCTAGGCATAAGGTACATTCTTCATGAATTCTCTTTCTTCATCAGACTTTGGAGAGTCTTTCTTAGAAAGAGTAATTTCAGACCTAGATGGTTGCCTAGCTTTCTTGGAACTCTATAATACATACTTCTTGAGAATTTTATCTATGTAAGTGGTTTAGGATAAAGCTATCATTTTTTTCTTCCTATCTTGAAAGATTTAGATACCCAGAACATAATTAGTTTCACCTAAGTCCTTCATGTCAAATTGCTTAGTCAACCGTAATTTGACTGACGACAATGCCCCAACCACATTGCCAATAAGCAAAATGTCATCAACGTAGAGCAATAGAAAAACCATCTTTCCCTCCTTAATGTGTTTGTAGACACATGGTTTGTTCATATTTTGTTCGAACCTATATGTCTTGATCACTTGATCAAATCTTATGTTCTAAGAATGAGAAGCTTGCTTAAGTCCATAAATAGATTTTAGCAGCTTGCAGACCTTATTCTCTTGACCTTTAGCTTTGAAGCCATCTGGCTGTACCATGAATATGGTCTCATCAAGATGATAGCCATTTAGAAAGGCTGTCTTGACATCCATTTGTCAAATCTCATAATCAAGAGTGGCAGTAATGAATAAAAGAATACGAATGGACTTAAGCATGGCTATAGGCAAACAGGTTTCCTCGTAATAGATTCCTTCTGTTTGCATGTATCCCTTTACTCCTAGTCTAGCCTTATAGGTTTTGAATTTCCTATCTTCTCCTCTCTTTCTCTTGTAAACCCAATTATACCCTATAGATTTTAACCCTTTGGAAAGGTCCACAAGTTCCTAGATATGATTAGCCTTTATAGACTTCATCTTAGTGTTCATAGCTTTTGTCCAAAGCTTTGAATCAACATCCTCCATAGCCTCTTTATAAGTGTAAGGATTCATGTCATAGTCAACTGGTTCAACTAGGTAAGCTTTACTGTTGAACATATACCTCTCGGGTTGACGCCCGATCCTCCCATTATGCCGAAGCTCCCTAGGTTGTGGTTTAGTCATTTTTTCTACATTGATAGGATTGGTTTCAATCGAAACTCTTAGAATGATTGAATCACTCGTCAACTCCTCAAGTGCTATTCTACTACAAGGCTTAAAATTGTTTATGTAACTTTCCTCGAGGAAAGTCACATTAGTTGAAACCACAATTTTTTTTTTTGTTTTGGGTTATAAAAATAACCCCTTTTAATCCCTTTTGGATATCCTACAAACATATGCATTTCCAAATGTGTTTCCTATTTATTCACTTCCTTGTACAAGACATGAGCAGGACATCCCTATATGCAAATATGGTTGAAGGATGTCTTCCTACACATCCATAGCTCGTGAGGAGCTTTAGGAAACGATTATGAAGGCACATTGTTCAAAAGATAATATGCGGTTTTTAGTGCATATCCTCAAAAGGATAAAGGTAACTTTGAATAACTTATCATGGACTTAACTATGTCTAACAAAGTCATATTCCTTCTCTCCATTCTACTGCGGAGTGCCTGGCGCAATCAAATGCGATAAAATCCTATTCTCTAATAAGTGTCCTAAGAACTCATTGGAGAGGTATATTATACCTCGATCGAATCGAAGTGCTTTTATGGTTTTACCTAATTGCTTCTCCGCTTCAGCTAGAAACTCCTTGAACTTGTCAAAAATTTCGCTATTATGATGCATTAGGTAGACATACCTATATCTCAAGTAATCATCAATAAAAATGACAAAATACTCATACTCTCCTCACGCCTTGATGTTCATGGGACCACAAACATCACTATGCACAAGTTCTAGAACCCCTTTGGCTCGATTGCCCTTAGACCCGAATGGTCTTTTGGTCATTTTACCCTCCATACAAGATTCACATTGTGGTATAGATTACATTTCTAAATGACTTAAAGGTCCATCCTTTACTAACTTTTGAATCCTATTCAAGCTAATATGACCTAATCACAAGTGTCAAAGATAAGTCTTATTAGAGTAAGAAGTTTTAAGTCTTTTAGAGTTATTGTTAATCTCAGTGTTAAGAATTATAAAATCCAATCTATCAAATTTTAACCAATCTAATAATTAACATAAGCCACCACTATTAAAAGAGACCTATGGATATATATAGATCAAGCTCCCATAATTATAAAATAACATATCACAGATACATATATTTTGTAATTATCAAGTATAATGCTATTCCACTAAATGCTTAGAGTTACACTCTCAAACTATATAAAATAATTATAAAATAATATATCACAGATACATATAAAATAATTATAATAACATATCATAGATACATAATTTAAATAACATTTCACACATACATATATTTTGTAATTACCAAGTATAATGCTATTCCACTAAAAGCTTAGAGCTGCACTCTCAAACTATATAAAATTACGAAGCTTTAATAAGCTAATCATCCATACCATATCATTATATGTAACATTTTCATAAGATATTCATAATTGACTTAAGGATAAATTTCATTTTACCTTCACAATTATTTTTATCTTCTATTCCATTATCTCACCATTGAAATACTTACTATTAATAAATAGTATACCATCTGGTTATACCTATATATCCAAATGATTAAGCATTCCAATTTTCTAATTACAGGATAATGACAATAAAAGAATATCATTAACTCTACAAAAGAGCCATGGATGCCATATCTATAAATAACGAGTCCATGTCAATCAAGAGTCATGCATTTAATGTACCGGTATACATATCTTTATCTAATTGAGGATGTCACCTATTGATACATCAAAAGACATAAGTCAAGAATATGGGCCCATTAATTCATTTTAGGATTAAGATGTAACACATATAATTGTCTAAAGTAAATTGATTTAAACAAACAAAATTATTAATCACATCAATTCAACTTTTGTCCCGATCCAATATATCATTACCTATGACAATATACAAATGTTTCTACTTGCAGAGTCCAACTCCAATGACCAAGACAAGTCATCTCCCGTTAGGGATGTAGACAATATAATAATCTTAGCATGAATAAAGTGCCTAACTTTACTCCCTTGATTGCAGACCTTATCATTTAGATTTTCACTTTTAAAATTCTTGTCTTTAGTATAATCTATCCATAATATGCATAATCTTAAAGGTTTAGACTGACGGTCTCTGACTGTTGTTTGCTTTTCATATATTTAACAATAATGAACATAAAAAGGATAACATTTGATATATAAGAATAATAAACTCTTTATTGATTAAATGTCTCCAAAAACTATTATATCATTTAATCCTTAGAGTACCTAGTCTAATAGATAAAAATATACCAAAGACAGGCAAAAGAGGTTGAACCAAGTCAAGAAGGTATAACAAGCCAACAAACATAACTTAAGAGGACAACAAGAGTACAAAAGCCAAATCCCAAGTATGCCAATGCAACCGTAGCAAAGAAGAAAGCCCAAAAGAGCTAGAGACATATGACAAAGCATCTCAAAGCTCTGAATGGGTAAAGGCTATGAAAGAAGAAAGTGCTACATTGTAACATAATCAAACTTTGGATTTGGTGCTAATGTGTAAAACCCATATCTTGCAAATGGGTATACAAGATTCACCCTGATGGATCGATTAAGAGGTATAAAGCTCAACTGGTAGCTCGAGGATTTTCTCAGCAGTATGGACTAGATTATAATGAGACATTTAGTCCGGTGGCAAAATCAATATCGTACAAGTGCTTCTAGCACTTGCAGCAAGTAAAGACTAGAAACTGTGGCAAATTGATGTGAAGAATGCTTTCTTGCATGAAGAGTTGGATTAAGAGATCTATATGATTCAACTAGGGATTTGAGAGTCGATATCATCCCAACTATATATGCAAGTTGAAGAAAGCACTTGATGGGTTTAAAGAAGCGGCAAGGGCATGGTATGGAAAGATTGCTAAATTTCAAACACAAAGTGGCTATTTTGTTGTATCTAACATGTTTACAAAGCAAGAGAAAGGAAGTTGTTAATAGCGCTAGTGCACGTGGATGATTTGATCATCACTATAGATAATTTGTTAGCTTGCTTCTAGATGAGGGAGCTTGGAGAGCTCAAGCACTTCCTTGGTCTAGAGGTTGATCATATTAAACAAGGATTTTACCTTTGCCAATAGAAGAAGACAAAAGACTTCTTGAAGAGTTTAGAATGCATAAGTGCAAACCTATCCGTATACCAATGCCAAGTTATGTATACTACACCAATCCAAACCCATCTCTATACCAATGCCAAATCCTTCTCTACGCCAATGCCAAGTTGTGTGTGTATGAAGGCAAAGACTTGAAAGACAAGATGATGTGTTGACAACTTGTAGGCAGTCTCATTTACCTAACCTTAACTTGTCCTGATATTTCTTTTGCAGTCGATGTAGTGTGTCGATAGATGCAGAATCCAAGAAGTCACATTTAGAAGTGGTTTGACATATTTTGAGGTATGTCAAAGATATAATTGATTATGGTCTCTCGTACAAGAAAGGTGAATATTGCAAGTGGGTTGGTTATTGTGACACTGATTATGTAGGAGAGATCATGACAAGCGTCGGTTGACAATTGGATATGTATTCAAACTCACTTTTGGAGTAGTTTCATGGTATAGAAAAAGTCACCAATAGTTTCATTGTCATCTACAAAAGCTAAGTATAGAGTAGCAGCTATGATAGCACAAGAAAGCATATGGTTGATCTAATTGATCGAAGATCTACACCAACCAGTTGATTATTCAATGTCACTCTATAATGACAATCAATCGACAATATGCTCCACAAAAAATCTAGTGTTTCATGCAAGAATCAAGCAAGTGGAGATTTGTTATCATTTTATTAGAGAAAAGGTATTATAAGAAAAGATAGAAATGCACCATGTTAAGATAGATAAACAAATGGCAGATTTTTTCACAAAAGGAATGAACGTTGGCAAATTTCAAAGTCAACTTAACATGTTTTGTCAAGTTCAAGCTGGCGTTGAGAGGGATAATTATTGATCAACATCAGCTCAATAACAAGAATAAGGCCCAAAACAATGGAGCCCAAAAGAATATATTCTCTCTCCCCCCCCATTGGAATATGCCACTAGTATCCTACATCTATTAAGTCTAGTTCTACCGGATCGTTACCAAGTGGTTTGCTTGCTTTTGATGTCTGCCACGTGCACATGAGAAACTTGGAGCCCAAGTTATTTCGGCCTATAGGCTCATCTCCTCCCAATTGAGGCATGACAAGAAAAGTGAAAAAACCAAGTGAAGTGTGTGAGTGAGGAATTGAGTGTCTAGTGATTAGTGAGAGCAATTTTTTAATTAGTTAAAATATTCTCTTTTTTTAGTAACTTTCAGGTGTCTTTTTGTGTGTAATAATAATAGTAATAATAGTAGTTGTTGTTGTTTTGTCCCCAAAAAGTGTTATGTTCTACATACCACAAGGTAATTATCAAAATCTCTAGTAATCAAGAACTTTAAACTAATTATTCCTTTAATAAAAAGTGACAATACCACATATAAAAACACTTGTTACAACCCAAATAGGGTTTGGCAAGTTAATGCGATTACAAAAATAAAATAGACTATGCTAATCCGAAACCCCAAAAAAGACACTTACTTAAAGATACATAAAATATATGCTCCGGAGTCTTTTAGTTAAAAATACCAACAATAGTTAAAAATTACAGAACTTTCTTAAAAGTGTATAAATTTAGGACACTAAGGTACCAATGTAGTCTTTACATACAACGTACAATATCGAGCTAAGAAAAAATTTAAATACACTAAAATTGTAAAAATAAGTTGTCTCGGCTTTGAACTTTTGAAAGCGGCAACCAAGCGATATCTGTTGCTAACATAGTTTGCAAAAACTTAAAAGCAGGAAAAACATAAAACAAGGTGGGCCAAATTCTTAGTAGGGAAAAAGGGACTACGACAAGAAAGCTACTCAAATCACATGCATCGACTTGCAAATGCACGTTTCACAACATAAGGCACAACAAGAACATCAAGTTGTCAAATAACAATAAATGGATGCATGTGAGTATATAGAGCCAAACCTAAAGCTCATTCCCGAATTCACGTATATTTTTCAAGGCTCTTCAAAGCTTTCATACATGACCGTTTCTTTGGAGGTCTTTGAACCATCTTGTGTTGCGGTATTCAGTAATAATACTCACACACTAACATCACTATTTATAACAATGGTGAATCTCACATCGTGGGCAACAATGTTATATAAGGCATAGCTTTCTTATTTCAACCTACTGACAAGAGAAATAGGTCTGATTAGAATGAGACGCTGACCTATCATTGTTAACAGATTAGAAAAGTAAATAATAGAATTTAAATAGCAGACATAATAAACAAAAGGTATATTTCTACTTCTTGTACTTACGTTGTAATACACTCTCGTTACTCTTTGTAATAATCATACTACGCCCCAAGCAAGTGAGCTCAAGGGTCTACACTTGAATATTTACCTGAGCTAATAGCGCAAGGGCCTTCATGTGCAAAGCTTCTCATTAAATGCGGTAACTAATGCAAATGCAATGCATTTGCCAATGTAACACTTCTGCAGAATAAAACATAATCATAGCATATCTAATATGAAAGCATTTTAATAGTTCTCACACTAGAGTTCATTCCTTGGAATCTTCTAAGTCATCAAAAGTAACAAAATTAATTTTAAAAGAAACACACCGACAAAGCTTTCAATGAGTTGTTTCATGCCATTATCTAGACCCTCTGACTTCTCTTAAATAGTCCTCAAGATATCAAAGTATTGGATTTTTAAGAAGTTTTGCAACATTCAAAAAGTTTCTAAGTGAAATTTCGAATACACACAACCAGTGACAAATTTAGGATTTTATTTTAGTGGGGACAAAAAACAATTACAAACTAAACAGAATATGAACTTAGAATAAAAATACAAATGAACATAAAAAATAATTTTTAGAGAAAAATGATGTATATACTTGGTGTTATTTTTTATTTTAAAATTACTTTTTTAGATAAAAAGCATAGTTAGTATTAGGCTTACCCATAAAAACTTTAAAGAGAAAAAAATGAAGAATGCTAAAGCTCTTGTACTTATTACATTTATAAACAAACTCTAAAAAAAAAAAAAGAAGAAGAGAAGATTATATTACGTTTATTTTAAAACACGTGAAAACTTTCTAAAAAGGCAACAAATAAAAGAAACATAATTAAATTAGCATTAATTATATATAAAAAAATTCTATAAAAAAGAAAAACATATATAAAAAGACAATAGGGCACGTTCGTGAGCTTAAGTTGTATTAGACTACATAAATTTGAGAGCTAATGACACAGAGACGGATTTTAGTGGGGGCATGTATGTAAATCCCTTTCTATACTTAACCTAGGCCTAAAATCGTAGACGAAGTGGGTCTAAGCGTTACATGTCACAATTTACAAGTTCTAAGAAGTTGTAGGATCCACTTGGATGCAGGCATCATATATCAAAAAGTGGTGGTTTTGGTTTTTAGTTTTTACCAATTTATGAAAAAAAAAAACCAAAAATTACAGAGATATTCATAAAAATGTTCTACGTACAACCAAAAATAACAAAATCTATACCTACACAAAGCTAACACCCTAAATCTTATCAAAGAGCTATCACGTGCTTAATTTCAACTCTGTTAAGGCCTCCAAAAATATGTCCGAAACTTAGCTATATGATTACATTTTTCTGTAGAATTGTTAAATTTGCCTAAACTTAGAAATCACGTAACTTAAGGTACGAGCGTTCGATTGATGTGATTCATGTGACTGTGCAAAGAGTAGAACATATATTTTATGGTTCTCTAAATATCTAAGACAGAAACTATTTAAGGAAGTTTAATTTTCAATCCAAGGGCAGCCACTTAAATAGTGCACAATCATTATCATCTATCTTTCTAAACCAAAAATAATTATCCTCTTTCATATCCAGCTCCAATCATCTTATCAATTAAAAAAAGGTTACTATCTCAATATTAATATGCCTAAAAAGAAGAAATGCTTAACTAACATGGTTTGAAAACAACTCGTTTTAAATAAGACTTAATTGTTGTAGAAAACTAGCTTATTAATATCAAATCTTAAGAACAAATTTGCAAGACTCGACCTAGTGACTTTTAGGTATATAAACTTGAATTTATGCCAAATAGGACCTATGCCTATACTGGTGTTAATTAATTCAGTTTTTGACCGTTTCTAAGGACTCCAACAATCCTCAAAGATTCCAACAAGCTTCCTTGAGAGTAGCCTATTTTTATAATAACTACATATATGATAAAGTAACTAAGTAAATGCATAAGACATTAAATCCCTTGTAGAAATCCTTTCCTCAATGGCTAAAGGCCATGATCCAAACACTAAGAAATTGTTACTGATATTGTTGTTGTATTTTTTTTTTTACACTAACTCAACAATAGACTAGTATAATAATCATTGATAGCACTTAGACATATTTAGATTCTATATAGTATCTTATACCTACAGCTCTAACTAGAAGCTATCATCAAGACTATTATACTTGGTTTAAAAATTCTGCAAACACTATATTTACATGGTATTGAGATTATCTTACTTTCTTAGATACATGGTATTGAGATTATTTTACTTTCTTAGACAATTCCACAATCACTGAATATGCATGATAGTTTAAAGGTTCTACAACTCTTCTCTCTAACTCCAAACATAATCCAATGGATAATACACCTCCATAATTGTCTCACATAAACAAACTACAAGATTACAAGAATTCATCACTTCAAGAACTGAAGAAACTCTATTTCTCAAAGAATAATTCATATTTTTATGTGTCACTAACTACAACCCATTAGAATATTCTTCCTTTTAATAAATTAGTACATAAAGCACTCACTAAAATTATGCAATAAGGTAGCAATGATTCCAAACAGTAGGGCTGGAAAAATTCGTGTTCATGTCGGTAAGTTTACAGCACGACATGTTTAGGCTGAACACAAACATGACACGATTAATAAACATGCTGGAAATGCAAACATGAACATGATCTGCCTATGGCACGCGTAACAAAGCACGACACGATTAACACGATTACTAAGCGGGCTGTAACGGGTTGACACGATAACAACATGCATATGGCACATTTATGACCCATTTAACTAAAAATAATAATAAAAAAAAGGCAATAAAGAAAATTTACAAAAACACAATATCTAATTAATACTAACCTACTACAAATATTTCAAATATTTTTATTTTGTAAGTTTAAATGTGTTATATATGGACGGATCGTGTCGTGCCTTGTCAACACATATACGGACCGTTTAATTAAGCGTATTACAGTGTGTTAGACGTGTTAGCACGAATCCAGCTCGTTTATTTTTGTCTTATTCGTGCCAACCCATTTATGGCCTAATTAATAAACATGTCCAAACCCGTTTATCTCGTATCGTTTTCGTATTGTGTCATAGTGTCGTGTCTGAAATTGTCGGCCCTATCAAACAGTACAAAAAAGTTTGAGAGAGTCACCCGCAATTAGAAAGCTTCTATAATATGTTCAAAATCAATATAATTAGCAAGCTTTCATGTTCTTATCAAACCAACCACGGCTGATTTTCTTTATTCTCTAGATCCATACACAACTTTAAGGAACTCATCTCTCATATACAAACATATTTAAAAAAGTTACATACTCTAAAACAATGGCATAAAGACTCGGTTTTAAAATGTATAATCCGATGTAACTTTAAGTATAAGGTTATCTCAAGTAATAAATACTTGGTAAATCTGAGGTCAAACCCACAGAGAAGGATTTTATTTAGTTTCAGTATATTACATTAACTTTTTATTCATTTTAAAAGCTAAAAATATGAGGATTAATAATTATTATTTACAATATATATTCATAATATTTTACACATTTTTACAACATTTTTTTCATTTTTAAAATTTCGTTATAAATTAAAATGAAACTTTAACAATAAATGCAATTAATTTAAAATAATAGGATAAAACAGTAATTATAACTGAGCTAAGGTTCAAAGGTTTCTTTCTAGTAATCAACTTACAAATTTTAGTTTTTCTAATTATTTATTAATTGGTTTAAGAAAACATGATGCCATCTTATGTCGACAATAAATCAAGCACTACCAAGCATTTACTATGTTATTTCATCTTTATAATGCAGCAAAAACTCAACTTAATAAGCGAACAAAATTTCAGCATTACTTAACTAAAATAATAACCAAAATAATAAGTTAAGCATATACTAAACTATTCTCTATCTACGACTAGTCAAGATCCTTCCAAGCATTATCCTTGCCAGTCTATGTCATAAAAAAATCAGAACCGAAATTTTGATAGTGTTTTAACCAAGAAAATATTAAAATTCTAAGTTTTTTTAAAAAAATATTTTGGCATTATAACAGCTTAGAAAATTAAGAAGAACTAAAAATATTTTGAGTAATTTTGCCAGTTTCCTCCTACCATCTCAATTAAAAAGAAATTTTAAAAAGACATATTTAAAATAAAAATACTAGAAATATTATTAAGCATGATTTTTACAATATAATCTAAGAAATATTTTACAAAACTTAAAGTGAAAACTAAAAACAATAAACTAAACTTAAACTTAAACAGTACTTCTTTTATCTTATAAGGGATTTTTTGCCAACCGAAGCAAAAGCCTTGGTATTTATAGAAGTTTAGAAATTATTATTATAGAATTTTTTTTATAATTTCTTTTATTGTTCATGTGTTGAAAAATTTGTTGCGATTTGTAATTTTTTATCTATTTTTTTATTTTATTTTTTTCAAGGTGATCCGCGAATTTGAGTTGTAGATTCCATGTAAAGCGACGACTGGAGGCACAGAGACAACATGATCTAGGCCTTCAATCATCAATCCTACGGTTGCAAAATAGGGAGCAAATGAGATCAAGTGGGGTTGAATGGAGACCAAACAAGAGCCTTTGATCGAGTCAAAGTAGTCACATTGGACGACTAGAAAAGCGTGCACATGTGAAGCTTGCTGCACTGGATCTAGCGAGACTCCTAACACAAGTGTCCACTTTGACGGCGCTATCTGGTGGTTGCAGTAGCGCACGACACATGGTATAGATTGGATGGCACAAGAAGCTTCAACGATGCATCCAACTCTCAGGAACGTATTACATGTCTCATTCTATATTAAATTCAAATTTTTATGTGTTTTTGAGGCATTTGTTATCCAATTTTGCTCATTTTGGTGTCATTTTACTCTATTTTTTGCCAGATTTTAAATTTAAAGATAAAATTATAACAAAATTAATTATTTTACAAAATAATATTTATAATAGTATCAAAAATATTTTTTACGTTAAAACATACAAAAATAATTACAAACTTCTAAAATTAGTCTCTTTCAGTTTGACAAAGATATGATTTTTACGACTCAAAAATAATTTTAGAAATTAGTACAAATATTATTAAACATATTTACAGAATACACAATCAAATGGATATAGACTCAATATAAAATTATCACTCATTATTTTTACATTTTTTATTAATTTCAAACTAAACTAATATTTTATATACGACAATGATTTTAAAAATTACCGAAAATATCAATAATCATAAAAACAACATATTTTCTTGCTAAGATACTAAAGTATTGTTCATCACTTAATTTCTATAATTAAGGAGTTTTGTAAGAAATATTAATACAAAACGATTGATTTTAGCTTTAAGAAATTTGCACTTTTTAAGTTTCATCATACTCCAATCAGCTTATTGCTAGTCCCGAGCAATTGAAATGATAAAACTTAAAAACATACTAAAGATATTGGTTTTTCAAAAGCTGGTGATCCCTCACTGATTTCCTCAAAGGTTATCTCAAATTCATGCCTCAAAATAAAATTGCAAATATTAATTAAGTTAATGGTTCATTTCTAGAGTATATCTTATATTTATGATGGATTTTCCCATGAGTGTGTGATTTTCTATTACTAATTAGTTAATACTAATTTGATAAATTTATATTAATATAAACTAGTTTATTTTGATAAATTCTTATAAGTTTATTTTTTATTCCTCTCTCCACTAATGTAGTATAACACTTTGTTAAGGATCATTAAAATTTTATTCGACTTGTAATGTAATGCTTGAGTAAAAGATAGAATAAAAGATAAATTTGAGACTAAATTTACCCATAAAATACTTACAAAATTCTCGAACCCTTAAAAATATACAATCTAATTCCTGAGTTACAATCCCAAACTTGAAATGAAATTTCATTGCCAATCACTTTTATTCAACTTTGTTTATAACTTTTTTTCATATTTTTTTCTTTTTTTACTTTTTTTACTTTTGTACTTTTTTATACTTTTTTACACAAATACAAATTAACGGAAAATTATAACATAAACAGAGTAATTAAGATTACAAACGTAATAGAAATAACTTATATTCTTAACCCATCCTAACGTCCCATAATATTGGCATAAACCCAATTACATTGAAAGATTAGATGCTTTATGAATGAAAGGTAAAAGAAAAGATTATGAATTTATTAAAAAATGCTAGGCTAAATATGTGCGTGATAAAGAAAAATAGGAATATTAAACTCAACAGGGTAACTAGGAATATATAATATAAAGAAGTAAGCTTAAAAAGCTCAAATGATCTAAAGATGGCCAAAATTGTATCTATAACATAATGTTATCTAGGATTTCACCTCAAAAGGGATTTAAACAAGTTATAAGATTTTATAAAAATAAACCAAAGTATATTCACATAAACAATCTCTAAATTAATATAACAAATTATAGTTCAAGATTAAGTGTTCAAATTTTGGGAAAAATTACTACCTAAATGTAAGGCAAACTAAAGAAACTAACTAAACATAAGCAATATTTAAATTTTACTACAAGTCATAAAAATGATGTAACCTTTAATATCATCATTAGACAGGAGGCAAATCACCAAAAAACAAAAATATTTACACATATATTACAAAATATTTTTAGATTTTTGAAAATTTCTAACTTTTTAGATTTTTAATTTTTAATTTTTTAAATAAAATAGTCAGATGCAATGCAAACACAGTTTTTATAAACATGGAGAACTATGTTTCAAGAATACTAGTCACTCTTTTACTCAGCTATTTTTAATAAGGCGAAGAGGTGTTTTAAAAATATTAAACATTCCTTACCTCAATCACCTTCAAACATGTATGCTACAAAAAAAAAATAAAAAATACAAAGTGAGAATATACAAACACAAAAGCCTATTTTTCGGACCACATTGAGACACATTTCAGGAAAAATCCTTTACTCAGCCATCTTGATCTTGGAGAGTATGAATATTAAAGTTTTACAAACACTACACCATTTTTTATTTATTATTTTTAATTTTCAATTTTTTTCTTTTTTTGCTTGGTTTTTAAAATTAGTCTCATACTAACATAAACACAAAATCGAAAATTTTGACAAATTTTGAAAAATTTTAACACAGCTCTCTCTCCTAACCTAAATTGAATATTGTCCTCAATGTTTAACAAGATTAAGTAGAAAGAGTAACAACATATATATATATATATATATATATATATGAGTAGTTATTCAAAACACACAAAGAAAAACAAACAAAATATAAATAAACATGATGTAGGTAAAATTGTAAAATCAAAGAATTTAGAGAAGAAGATCCAAATCTCATTTGTGCTTCCCAATAAGCTTTAAAGTTGCAATGTCTACCTCCGGAGTGATAACTTGTATTTGCTCAAGTAATTCCTCAACAGTAGGTGTAGAGATAAAAATCTTTCTTCCTAATTCTACAAGAAAGTTTTGTTCTATAACATTATCTAGAAAACTTAAAAGACCATCAAAGAAACCATTACATTAAGCACACCCATTGGTTTATTAAAAAAAACCAAACTCATACTAACTAGCTATAACAAACATTTCTTCTAGAATTCTTAGACCTCCTAGTAAAACAATGAAAGCATATGAGTAATGAATCATAAGTTTTAAACGCTCAGGAATATTTTTGACTATTTTCTTGGTTCTTATCTTTTCACCACAAAGATTATCTTAAACAAGAAAATGAGGGATAATACCTAGGACTCCCCCTCCTAGTTTGGCTTCGGTTGCGACAGTTCCTTTTAAAACAAGACTACCCCCTCTATACACAAGGTTTTTTTTTTTTAAGCAAAACTTGCCCTAAATGAAAAACATCTTTTATGAAATCAGTACGCTTTCTTGAACTAGAACCATAAAATATATAGATTTTTTTGAAATTCAAAGACGATAAATGAGGACTCCATAATGGTTTATAAGAAACTAAGAGACCTTTTTTTATTTTTTTAGACTGACTCTTTTTGTACACCGCTCTGAGTAAAACGCAAAACAAAAAGTGAAAACGTTGGGTGAAATTAGATAAATACAGCTATGAGGACATGTATGAATAGATGAATAGATATAACACCATTGTAGAACTCTTGAAAATTTTCACCTAACAAAAGTATTTAACTTTTGACAAACAAGACACTACTATACAATTTTTGACAAAACATGACCGAATTTTAAAAATGGAGACAGAACTTATCTTACATGACACACAAAACAGCTACTGAAGAAAATAATGCATCTGACAGAAAATTCAAAATATTATTATGAAAAGAGATGCACAAAAACAAAAATCTTTTTGTTGATGAAATTTTATTTGAGAATGAATTGAAGAAAACTTATGTTCATCATAACGCATTTCCAGAAATTCTATCACTTAGCCATTTTGATAATTTTTTTAGTAGAACCAAGAATATTTCTTAAATAAATTTTCAACAAGCTTTTTAAGAAAGGAAGAATTGTTAGACATGTATGCCCTAAGGAGTAAAAATGTAATACGTTTTTGGAGACATTTTTATCATTAAAGAATTTATTCTTTTATATATAGCAAATCTTGTCCTCTTTACGTTCATATTTGTTGAATGTATTATAAGCAAATTGTAGTCTGAGACTGTCAATTTAAACTTTAAGAATTGGGCATATGATGGACTGATTATGCGGAAGATACGATTCTTAAGGTGACGGTCTAAAACATATGATCCGCAATCGAGATAATAAAGTTGAGCGCTTTATTCATGTAAAGATTGTTATGTTGTCTATATCCCTTTTGGGAGATGGTTTGTCTTGGCTATCGGAGTTGGACTCCGTGAATAGAAACATTGGCACGTTGTCATGGGTGACGACATGTTGGATCGGGACATAAAGTGAATTGATTTCGATTAATAATTCTGTCTTGGCAAATCAATTCACTTTAGACAGTCATTTGTATTGTATCTTAATCCTAAGATGAATAGTGAGCCCGTTGTCTCGAATTGTGTCTTTTGATGTACCAATGGGTGACTCCCACATCTCTATAGTGGTATGCATGCCGGTACGTTGGAGGCATGACTCTTGATAGCGTAGACTTGTTATTCATAGATATGAAATCCATAGCTCCTCTTTAGGAGTAATGATATTCTCTTATATGCGTTGTCCTGTAATTGCAAAACTGGAGCGCTCAACCATTTGGATACATAGGTGTAACCGAATGGTATACTATCTTTGGATGGTAAGTTTTCTAATGGTGAGACAATGGAACGTAAGATAAAAATAATTGGGAAGGTAAGACAAAACTTGTCCTTAAGCCGATTATGGATTATCATATGGGGATATGATACACTTTAATATGTCATGGAGACTTAGCTACACGAGCTTCATAATTCTATAAAGTTTGAGAGTGCAGCTTCAAGCTTTTAGTGGAGTAGCGTTGGAGTTGATAATTGTGAAATGTATATCTGGGATATTGGGTTTCATAATTATCATGAGCTTGAACTTTATAGGTCCATTTTGGTCCCCTTTGCTAGCTCACAAAATCCTGTAACAACACGGCGTGCTTTTCCAATAATTGGTGACTTATGTCAGATTTATCAGATTGGTTTAAAACTTGTAAGAATCAAATAATTCATGTCTGTTTATCGGTTGAATTAATTTTGTAAGAAATTAGTTCAAGATAAACTTGTTGAATTATTGCGATCAGATAATTCTTGTCTGTTTATCGGTTGTTTTAATTTTGGACAAATTAGAACAAGATAAACTTGTAGAATTATTGTGAATTGATTTATTTTCTTAGAGATTATCTTGATAAAGTTTGTTTTGATCAGATAACTTCTCTATTGGGTTATTTGAATCAAAACTGAGACTTTATCCTTTAGAATCTCAGGTGGAAAATAAAAGATTCACGGAGATTTTTTCTCGGGAGTTCGGCCGGCCGGATGACGTGTTCGGCCTGCCGATCAGCGGAGATAAGATTATGCATTTTCACATGAATCTTATCAGATATTGATCCGAACTTGATTCTGTTTCGAGTTTTTGAGACCTAATCTGATATGGACTGACCCCAGGACCAATAGGTATATAAAGGGAGTGAGTCACATGATTTACTCAGATCAATTTGAGAGATTAAGAGTGATACTCTTCTAGTGAGCATCTGAAAACTCCCTGAGAGCTTTTGTTCACAAATCACGAGCATTAGCTTTGGGTTCTCTCCATTGGTTGGAAGGAGAGTCATCGGTGGAAGAGCTGTACATGTGAGCCCACACTCACTCCGGTTGTGGATAGAGAATAGCAAAGAAGACCAGTTGGTTAAGGCTCTTCTGGAACGTTACTTCTCTACACAGGTCGCGGAGGTTCTTCGGCACACTGAGGTTAGTAAGATCTGTTTAATTTATACATATAACATGTCAAACTTGTGTTTTGGAAATTACTCTGATGAAAAATTTTTAAAATTCCGCTGTGCACCTTGTTTCCAACAATTGGTATCAGAGCCGAGGTTTTTACATAAATTTGCAAGTTTGTGATCATGTTATATGCATAAATTTTGTGATCTTAATCTCTCCTATGCTTGAATTGAATTTTATAGAGAGATGGCACTCTAGGTTTCTATATAATATATATGTTGTCATGGATTATGTGGTGAATGTTTATTAATTAATTATGGTTGATTAAATCGTTGTTTAATTATTTATTAATTAATTAATACCGGTTATGGTTCCTTAGAGGTTAGAATGTGTATCTAGGCTTTTCATGTAATTAGATGATGGACTATCATCTCCGTCTAGGAATTCTTATTTAATTTTTAATTTGTAAGAATTTTGTAATTAAATAATTATTCGGAGAAGACGGAACGAGAAGTCGGATCTTGAAGATTGATGATGGCGCCTCTAGGTATTTCCTGAGTCTCTAATTTTATGTTTTTGAATTGTTGAAAATAAAATTGATGAATTGTATTAAAATTGTATTTTCTGGATTGAGGGTTCTTTGCTCGGTCGGTATGCCAAACCTCACAGTTCGGCAGGCCGAAGGTCACAGATCGGCAGGCCGAACGTGTGGTCCGGCAGGCTGACAGTGGGTTAGAAAATTTGGTGCTCTACCGGTAGGCCGAACTTTTAGTTTGGTAGGCTGAACCTGCATGGATTGGCAGGCCGATGTATCAGATCGGCAGGCCGATGAAGCAAGACCGGTAGGCCAATCACCCAGATCGGCCTGCTGACCGAGAGCTGTCGAGTATCCAGAAAAGGTGCAATTTTTTCGATGCAGTTTTAATTTTATTTTTGGGACGATTCTGAGAAACATTAAATTTGGATATGACCGAAAATATGAAGTATTCGATTCATACAGCTTAAGGATACAGCTTGAAGATGGATATTACATGAAGAAGGATACAGCTTAAGGATTCAAAGATGAAGAATCGATAAATGTCTCGATTATTCTCTTGTA
This sequence comes from Artocarpus heterophyllus, assembly GCA_025403435.1. NCBI lineage: Eukaryota > Viridiplantae > Streptophyta > Magnoliopsida > Rosales > Moraceae > Artocarpus > Artocarpus heterophyllus. Next base: position 30,006,477 of record CM046349.1, read on the forward strand.
ATCTTATTTTTTCTATTCTCTAGGGTGGAACCATAATATTACGATTATTATTATTTTGCTTGTAGCTTTGCTTGATTGCTTTGCTTGTCTACATTATAATATGATTTACCATGTATATTGATAACATGTCATATAGAATAGGGAGTGCCGCTCATATTAAAATTGTTCATGCATGATTTTAAAATAAAACCTTGACTTCAAAAGATTGAGTGGGAGAAGGTTTTCGAAGAGAGGACCTAAGGCCTCCATCGTTGGTCCATAGGAAGAACATGGTGATCCCGACCCCTAGGAAGGGATTTCTATCATGTACCAGATTGGATCTCTGAACTGATAAGGTATTTTAGTATGATTTATGGTTGCACACCCCTAGGTGGTGATTATAAATCATGGATAAAATATTGAAACGGTGGTTATACACTCACGTTAATTTTATTATTAACCTCCCCTAGGAGCTCTGTTAATAAAATTAATGGCCAAAGAAACGATTATTAGTATATGCTGGATCATACAGGTCCTGGATGGCATATATTAATCAAGAGGGGATCCGTGTTCCTGATTGAATTTGGCATGACTCCCCTAGGAGCTTGTTGAATTCTGAGTTGGGAATTATCGTTGTAAGGTTGTGATATTTTCAAGGTTTTGACACATAAACACATTTGTATGATTTTACATGATTGTGTTATCTTACTAAATTATTATATATGTTTGCTTATGTTTGGTATATGATTCTTTATTGTAGATTACAAAATGTCTAAAAACGCTTTATCATCGATACTTGACAAAAACCAATTAACCGGTGAGAACTATAACGATTGGAAACGAAACCTGGACATCGTCCTTTCCTTTGAGAAACTGAAATATGTACCGACAACTCCTTGTCCTCCCGAGCCTACTAGAGACTCAAGTAATGAGCAATTCCAAGCGTACGACCACTGGAAAGATACTAATGATCAGGCCCGCTGCTATGTTATGGCTAGCATGAACAACGTGCTACGGGCTCAACATCAGGATTATGAGACTGCGAAGCAGATCTTGGATAATTTTGAGGATATGTTCGGAGGCCAGGCCATAACGAAGCGGCAAGGGGCGCTTCGAAAACTCTTAAACTGTAGACAGAGATCGGGGACATCTGTAAAGGAGCACATGATGTTGGTCATGGGTTACCTCGCTGAGGCTCAAACCAATGAAGCCGACATCGATGCTGAAACTCAGATGACTATGGTCTTTGAGACTCTGTCTAAGGAATTTATTCCGTTTAGAGCTACTTTTAATTTAAGCAATGGACGGGATATGACCTTAACAGAACTGATGAAATAGTTACAAGAGTTTAAACTACTGATCAGGGAGTCTCCTGCTGGTGGTGAGGCCAATATGGTAGCTGCTTCTAGTTCCAATCCTAACTCTGGGAATGGAAAGAAGCAACAGGCCAAGAGTGGGAAGTCTTCTATTCCTGCTGCTACCAAGAGCAAGAAGAAGAAGAAGAAGAACCCAAAGAAGCTTAAGTGCTTCTTCTATGGTAAGGTCGGGCATATAAAGAAGCATTGCAAGGACTTCCTTTCCAAGGGAGGTAGGTGTGATCTTCTATATTTAGAAACTTGTTTGGTTGAGGAATCCAGTGACATCTGGGTCATAGATTCCGGTGCAACTAATCATGTTTGTGTTTCTCTGTAGGGATTCAAAGAAACAAGAAGTCTACTACGTGAAGACTTAACGCTTCAGATGGGCGATGGATCCTTGGTCTCAGCGGAAGCAGTGGGAGATGTCCATCTTTATTTTGATAATTATAGGAATTTAATTTTGTGAGATTGTTTTTATGTTCCTAAATTTAAAAGGAATTTAATTTCTATATCTTCTTTATTTAAAGACTCCTACGTGGTATCTTTTAATAAAAAAGTGGTGATTCGTAAAAACAAATCTTTTATCTATTCTAGATGGATGCAAAATAATCTATATTTTATCAAACCGAAGATGGACTTATTGCTTAATGCTGAGATAAATGATAATAACTCAAAAAGACTTAAAACTTCTTATTCTAATAAGACTTATCTTTGGCATTTGCACCTTGGCCATATTAACCTGAATAGGATTCAAAGGTTGGTAAGGGATGGACCTTTAAGTCACTTAAAAGTGGAATCTATACCTCAATGTGAATCTTGTTTGGAGGGTAAAATGACCAAAAGATCATACGGGTCTAGAACTTATGCATAGTGATGTTTGCGGACCGATGAACATCCGAGCACGAGGAGGGTATGAGTACTTCATCACTTTTATTGACGATTACTCAAGATATGGGTGTGAGTACCTAATGCACCATCAAAACAAAACTTATGATAAGTTCAGTGAGTTTCGAGCTGAAGTGGAAAAGCAGTTGGGTAGACCCATAAAGGCACTTCGATCTAATTGAGGTGGGGAATACCTTTCTGATGAGTTCTTGGGACACTTGTTAGAGAATGGGATTTTATCCCATTTGACTGCGCCGGGCACTCTGCAGTAGAATGGCGTAGCGGAGAAAAGGAATAGGACTTTGTTGGACATGATTCGGTCCATGATGAGTTATTCATCATTACCTTTATCCTTTTGGGGATATGCACTACAAACAGCATGTTATCTTTTGAACAATGTGCCTTCAAAATCGGTCCCTAAAACTCCTCACAAGTTGTGGACAAGATGGAAGACATCCTTAAACCATATTCGCATATGAGGATGTCCAGCTCATGTCCTGTTTAAGGATCCGAATAAGTTGGAAGCACGTTCAGAAGTTTGCGTGTTTGTAGGATATCCAAAAGGGACTAAAGGGGGTTATTTTTATAACCCTAAGGAAAATAAAGTCGTGGTTTCAACTAATGCAACTTTCCTTGAGGAGAGTTACATGGACGACTTTAAACCTCAAAGCAAAGTGGTGCTTGAGGAGGTGAGGGGTGATTCGTTCACTCCAGAGGTTCCGAACGAAACCATTCCGATCGGTGTAGAAAAACCAAACAAACCTGAACAACAATCTCAGGGGCTTCGGCGTGATGGGAGGATCGGGCGTCAACCTGAGAGGTATATGTTCAATGGGCAGGTCTTCTTGGCTGAACCGGATGAACATAACAGGGATCCTTATACTTACGCAGAAGCCATGGAGGATGTTGATTCAAGACTCTGGACAGAGGCTATAAACACAGAGGTGAAGTCTATGGAGACTAATTAAGTCTGGGAGCTTGTGGATCTTCTTGAAGGGGTAAAACCCATAGCATGTAAGTGGATCTACAAGAGGAAAAGAGGAGTGGATGGAAAGGTCAAAACCTTTAAGCCTAGACTGTAGCTAAGGGTTACACACAAAAGGAAGAAATTGATTATGAGGAAACCTTTTCGCCTGTAGCCATACTTAAGTCCATCCGGATTCTCTTGTCCATAGCTGTCGCTCTCGATTACGAGATTTGGCAAATGGATGTCAAGATGGCTTTTCTAAATGGCTATCTTAATGAGTCCATTTATATGGAACAACCAGACGGGTTCAAGGTCGCGGGTCAAGAGAGTAAGGTTTGTAAGCTGCTAAAGTCTATTTATGGACTTAAGCAGGCTTCTCATTCTTGGAACATAAGATTTGATTAAGTGATCAAGACTTATGGGTTCTCACAAAACGTGGATGAACTATGTGTTTACAAACACATTAAGGATAGAAAAGTGGTTTTTCTACTGCTCTATGTAGATGACATTCTGCTAATTGGCAATGACGTTGGGGCGCTGTTATCGGTCAAATTATGGTTAACCAAGCAGTTTGACATTAAGGACTTACGTGAGGCTAATTTTGTTCTCGGTATCTAGATCTTTCGGGATAGGAATAACAAAATGATAGCTTTGTCTTAGGCCGGCTACATAGATAAAATTCTCAGAAGGTTTGCGATGTAGGATTCCAAGAAAGGTGGGCAACCATCTAGGTCTAGAATTACTCTTTCTAAGAAAAACTCCCCAAAGTCTTATGAAGAAAGAGAATACATGAAGAAGGTGCCTTATGCTTCGGCAGTGGGTAGTCTCATGTATGCCATGCTTTGCACACAGCCGGATATTAGCTATGCGGTTGGGATTGTAAGTCGATTTTAGGCGGATCCAGGACCTAACCATTGGGTTGCAGTTAAGCATATTTTCAATTACCTGAGAAGGACTCGAGGGTATATGCTTGTGTATTCGGGTGAGACTTGACTCCTCTAGGATACACTGATTCAGATTTTCAATCCTGTCTAGATTCTAGGAAATCAACTTCGGGGTTTGTGTTTACTCTGGGTGGCGGTGCCATCAGTTGGAGAAGTGTGAAGCAAGATTGCACTTTGGATTCAACGATGGAGGCTGAGTATGTGGCGGCTAGTGATGCTTCGAAAGAAGCAGTGTGGCTCCGCAAGTTCCTTGGGGATCTTGAGGTAGTTTCTGGTATGGATAAAGCGGTATCACTGTACTGTGATAACAGTGCGGCGGTAGCTAATGCTAAGGAACCAAGATTTCACAAGAAGAGTAAGCATATTGATCGGAAGTATCATGTGATAAAGGACTTCGTTGAGGGCAGGCATGTCACGGTATGCAAGATCGCGTCAGAGGACAATTTTGCTGAACCATTTACGAAGACACTTATTGGGAGAGTCTTCGAGAGGCATGTGGAAGCTATGGGGATGCAAAATTTGATGTATTTACTCACTTAGTGCAAGTGGGAGATTGTTAGACATGTATGCCCTAAGGAGTAAAAATGTAATACGTTTTTAGAGACATTTTTACCAATAAAGAATTTATTCTTTCATTTATACCAAATCTTGTCCTCTTTAAGTTCATATTTGTTGAATATATGATAAGCAAACAGTAGTCTGAGACTGTCAGTCTAAACCTTAAGAATTGGGCATATGATGGACTGATTATGCGGAAGATACGATTCTTAAGGTGACGGTCTAAAACATATGATCCGCAATCGAGGGAATAAAGTTGGGCGCTTTATTCATGTAAAGATTGTTATGTTGTCTATATCCCTTTTGGGAGATGGTTTGTCTTGGCCATCGGAGTTGGACTCCGTAAATAGAAACATTGGCACGTTGTCATGGGTGACGATATGTTGGATCGGGACATAAAGTGAATTGATTTGGATTAATAATTCTGTCTTGGCAAATCGATTCACTTTAGACAGTCATTTGTGTTGTATCTTAATCCTGAGATGAATAGTGGGCCCGTTGTCTCGACTTGTGTCTTTTGATGTACCAATGGGTGACTCCCACATCTCTATAGTGGTATGCATGCCGGTACGTTGGAGGCATGACTCTTGATAGCGTAGACTTGTTATTCATAGATATGGAATCCATAGCTCCTCTTTAGGAGTAATGATATTCTCTTATATGCGTTGTCCTGTAATTGGAAAACTGGAGCGCTCAACCATTTGGATACATAGGTGTAACCGAATGGTATACTATCTTTGGATGGTAAGTTTTCTAATGGTGAGACAATGGAACGTAAGATAAAAATAATCAAGAAGGTAAGACAGAACTTGTCCTTAAGCCGATTATGGATTATCATATGGGGATACGATACACTATGATATGTCATGGAGACTTAGCTACACGAGCTTCGTAATTCTATAAAGTTCGAGAGTGCAGCTCCAAGCTTTTAGTAGAGTAGCGTTGGAGTTGATAATTGTGAAATGTATATCTGGGATATTGGGTTTCATAATTATCATGAGCTTGAACTTTATAGGTCCATTTTGGTCCCATTTGCTAGCTCACAAAATCCTGTAACGACACGGCGTGCTTTTCCAATAATTGGTGACTTATGTCGGATTTATCAGATTGGTTTAAAATTTGTAAGAATCAAATAATTCATGTCTGTTTATCGGTTGAATTAATTTTGTAAGAAATTAGTTCAAGATAAACTTGTTGAATTATTGCGATCAGATAATTCTTGTCTGTTTATCGGTTGTTTTAATTTTGGACAAATTAGAACAAGATAAACTTGTAGAATTATTGTGAATTGATTTATTTTCTTAGAGATTATCTTGATAAAGTTTGTTTTGATCAGATAACTTCTCTATTGGGTTATTTGAATCAAAACTGAGACTTTATCCTTTAGAATCTCGGGTGGAAAATAAAAGATTCGCAGAGATTTTTTCTCGGGAGTTCGGCCTGCCGGATGACATGTTCGGCCTGCCGAACTGGCCTGTTTGGCCTGCCGATCAGCGGAGATAAGATTACGCGTTTTTACACGGATCTTATCAGATATTGATCTGAACTTGATTCTGTTTCAAGTTTTTGAGACCTAATCTGATATGAACTTACCCCAGGACCAATAGGTATATAAAGGGAGTGAGTCACATGATTTACTCAGATCAATTTGAGAGATTAAGAGTGGTACTCTTCTAGTGAGCATCGAAAAACTCCCTGAGAGCTTTTGTTCACAAATCACGAGCACTAGCTTTGGGTTCTATTGGTTGGAAGGAGAGTCACCGGTGGAAGAGCTGTACGTGTGAGCCCACACTCACTCCAGTTGTGGATAGAGAATAGCAAAGAAGACCAGTTGGTTGAGGCTCTTTTGGAACGTTACTTCTCTACACAGGTCGTGGAGGTTCTTCGGCACACTGAGGTTAGTAAGATCTGTCTAATTTATACATATAACATGTCAAACTTGTGTTTTAGAAATTACTCTGATGAAAAATTTTTAAAATTCCACTGCGCATCTTGTTTCCAACAAGAATACATAACAACAAAGAAAATTTTACAGATCTTATTTCGAAGTAGAGAGATCTAGAGTCTGCTTCCCATTTTACATCCTTGCAAACTGAATAGTTGGGTCTTTTAATGTAAGATTCCCAAGACGTTCTTTCTAAGCATGAAATTGACGCCAAAGTCTAAAGATTACTCCTTGAACATACCCACTAGGATGGTCTTGAAGAAAATCATAAAGATCATTTAAGTTTTCTTTTGAAAAGCCATCCCTGTAGAAAAGTATTTTATCCTCTCTATTGGTAGACACAAGATCTTTTGATTTATAATTACGCTCACAAGTTTCATGGAAACACAAGACACTTTGAAGCTATAGCTTGGCTCTTATTTTCCTTGCACATAGACTCGTGCCCATCCTTGGCAAACCTATATTATTTACATCCTTGGCCAAGGTCTTTCTAATTTCTTTTGAGAAAGAGAAGAAAAATATTTCTTAAAGTGTTTGTACTTAAGATTTGTGATGAAAATAAAGAAAAAGATGAGATTCTTAAAAGTAAATTGAAAAATTGGGAAATTTTTGGGAGATTTTAAAGCTTTAAGTGGATTTAAAAGTGTTAGAAAAGATGTTGTGGGAGTAAGAGAGAAGAGATTAAAGGATTTCTAGAAAATTTCTAAGAATTCTAGGGAGAAGACAGATAAAATTCAAGAGTTTAGAGAGAGAAGGAGAAATGTAGAGAGAGAAAGAGCAAAGAGTTTTGAGCTTAGATGCATAGTGATGAGATGCATAAACAAAGGAAATGTTACTGTTTAGATATGGAGAAAACTATACAGACGCGTGTAACACTATTCTTAATAGTGGTGGGCTAAAATAAAATGGGCAAAGTAAAAGTAACCTAATGGATTACTAAACATCATTAACATTTAGTAACAAACTAACTTAAAATACTTTTGTGTTTTTAATTTTTTTTAAATCTTTACGTGATTTTAAAATTTTCATTTATTTTGTGTTTTTTATTAAAATTAAAATTTACAAAAGTCTAAAACTTAGAAAAATTCATTCATAACTATTTCATTAAAATGTGTTTCTAGAGGCCATTAATACAAAAATACCAACTAATCAAACATGACTATATCCTCCATAATCTCAGCCATTTTAACGAATTTTTCTAAAAGTTATGTTTTTTGAATCTAAAAAAACAACACACAATAAAAAAATGAAAGAAAATACTACGTTATAGTTGAAAATGGGTCAACATCCATACTATCTAAACCAAAAAGATATTCAAAATGACATAACTAATTTTTAGATATAAATGGATTCCTTTACAAAAATTTTCTAAGCACTTTCTTCGCATTTTTCTACATTAGGACAATTTTCCTTCAAAACAGAATCTTTATTCACAGAATTATCTTTTCCAGAATTAGATTTATAAGTGTCACCTTTTTTCAACATTAAATTTGTAAGTTCACATGCTTCATCAACCAAAGACAAATCTTTCTCAAGTGGTTCATTTTTATAATTTTCCAAATCAGTAGATCGTTTCAACTTATTGAACATATTGAATTCAAAAGTCAAATTTCCAAAAAACAATTTTAAGATACTATTTCTACAATTAATCAAGGCATTTAAGATTACAGGAAATGGGTGACCTAAAATAACAGGGACTTGAAAATTTTAAGTGGAAACAAGTTGTGTATTCAAAACAATAAAGTCTATTGGGAAGGAAAATTTATCAATTTGAACTAACACATCCTTAACTATTCCTTAGCAGAGTATAATGTACAGGTTGAGTAGGAAATTTGCCTTTATCTTTAATTGCAAGTGTAGAAGGAAGCTTAGAAATTGATTTCTAATCTCATGAATGTCTTGTAAAGTACTAGTGTTATGAACTTTCTATTTCTTAATGAATGCTTTTTGAGCTTGCATGAATGATTGCAAAGTTTCTTCAAAAGTTTAAACTTGAGAATGAATATTTTCAAAAGGTGGAAAATTTTGAGGAAGCCTTTGGAAATTTTGTGAATTTGATGGAAATTATGAATGTTGAAGTTGTTGTGGAAATGGTGGATGATTTTAAAAATTTTGAGGTGGTGGTTGTTGTGGTTGATCATTCCTCCACTTGAAATTAGGATGATTTCTCCATTGTGGATTATACGTGTCAGAATGTGGAGTTGGAAAAGGTTTCCTAAGTTGATCCATTTGATTTGTATAATTCACATGTTCATGGGACTCTTCCTTAAAAACTAGACAGTCATAAGTCGAGTGACCTAGATTTTGGCAAAAACTGCACAAAGTTTCAAACTAAGGCTTTTGAACATTCTCACGTTCCATGGTTTCAAATTTTATTTTTTTTTTGACAAATTGGCAATCCTAGCACTCAGATCATTTTCTTAACTAAGTTGATGAACACCACTCTAAGCATTAGTAAGATTAGACCTAACTGAGCCATTAGAATTAACACGTTGCTAATATTGAGAGTTTTCAGTTAAGTTATCCAAAAAAATCTAACACTTCATCAAGTTCTTTCTCGAGGGATTCTCTATTACACATTTTTCAATGAATTGACAAGTTTTAGGAATTAAACCTTCATAAAAGAAACTAATATAACACCATCTTTCAAAACCATGATATGAACAAGAGTTCAACAAATCTTTAAAATGTTCCCAACACTGAAAATAGACTTCCTTTGCATTCTGAGAAATTTTGAATTTGTTTCATCAAAGCATTGATTTTATGATTGGAAAAAATTTATTCAAGAACTCAGCTTGCATTTCTTGCCATGTACTAGTTGACTTAGGTTTTAAATATGTAAGCCAAGTTTTGGCCTTATCTTTCAAAGAAAAAGGAAAAAACTTAAGCATAACAATTTTCTTTGAAACATCTTGATCAGTGAAGGTAGCACAAATATCTTCAAACTCTCTAAAGTGCAAATAAAGATTTTCAGATTCTAAACCATTAAAAGTTGGAAGCAAGTTGATCATTCTTAGTTTAAACCTAAAGTTGCAAGCATTAAGAGGAAAAACTAGACATGATAGAGTAGATTCTCAGGGTGGTTCCAAATAATCTTGCATTGAATGAACAGGATTAATGTTTTGTTAATCAACAATGTTTTTATTATGAATACTTTCATCATTAGCCACTTTAGGTGAATGTGAAGACACAACAGAGACTCAATGTGGTTCTAAACTTTTCCTAATTAATCTATGAGTTTTAGAAACACGAGACCAAAGCAGCATACACATTGTTTAAAATATTTACTAAATTTTATAGACGAGATACTAAGCTTTTCTATGTTTAGGGAGAATAAAGAAATGAGTGAAAAGCATCAGCCTTATTTATTTTGTAGATTTTTAGAATTATATCCTTTAAAAATATCCCCATGAAAGATTGACAAGGCAAAGGCTCCTTAAAAACCAACCTCCTAATTAAAACAAAGTTCCAAGAACACTAGTGTTGAGAGAATCTCCAAAAGTAACTAGTTGTGGCAAAGGAATCTGAACTAGTACCAGTCCCAATACAAAACTTCCTCAAGGAATACTTTTCACAAAAACCCAATTTATTATTAAGTTTTATGAAAAACCTAATCTAAAATTTTATGAAGTTTTATTTCTAAGTCAAAGACCTAAAACTAACAAAATAAATATATTACAAAGAACCAAAAAAATAAAATTTTTAAAATTTTTATTTTTTTATAATTATGAATAGTATAGTGAATAGTAACTATGTAAATAGTAACTTATAAAAAAAAACATGCAGATTTACATAAATAGTACTTTACTCCTATAAAATAACAAATATTAAAAGAAAACAAATAAAACAGAAAAGGACTTAGTAAAATAGAAAATAAAAGGAAAAAGAAAATGTAATTAATAAAATATACTATACTGAAAATAATTTTGTTCCCTAGTAATAGCGCCAAAAACTTGACTCGATCTTAAAATGTATAATTCGATATAATCCCATTGTCTCAAGTAATAAATACTCAGTGGATCTGAGTTCGAACCCACAAGGAAGGATTTTGTTTAGTTTTAGTACATTTATTGTAATAACTTTTTATTTATTTTAAAAGTTGACAAAAATGAGGATTAATAATTATTATTTACAATATATATTTGCAACATTTTACACATTTTTAAAACATTTTTTTTATTTTTAGAATTTCATTATTTTGAAATTTCAATAATAAGAAATGTAGCTTAAATTGAAACTGAACTTTAATAATAAGTGCAATTAATTTAAATAATTGTAACAAAATAATAACAATAATAACAACAAATTAAAAAGGGTAAAACAATAGTTATAATAGAGCTAAGATTTAAAGGTTTCGTTCTAGCAATCAACTAAACAAATTTTAGTTTTTCTAATTATTTATTAATTGGTTTAAAATATATTATGTCCTTCGATATCGATAATAAATCAAGCATTTACTATATCATTTTTAATATATCATACAACAAAAACTCAACTTAATAAACGAGCAGAGTTTCAACATTACTTAACTAAAATAATAACCAAAATAAAAAGCTACACATTTACCGAGCTATTTTATGTTTACAGCTAATTAAGGTCCTCTCAAGCGTTATTTGTGCTAGTCTATGTCGTTAAAAGATCAAAACCAGAATTTTGGCAGAGTTTTAGCTAAGAAAATATTAAAATCCTAAGTTTTCTAAAAAATATTTTGGCATTATAACTACTTAGAAAACTAAAAAAAAACTAAAAATATTTAAAGTGATTTTGTCAGAGTTTTCCTCTCTCACCTTAGCTAAAAAGAAAAAATAAAAAGAAATATTTAAAACAAAAATACTAGAGATATTATCAAGCATAATTTCTACAACTTAATTTGAGAAATATTTTACAAAAACTTAAAGTTAAAAATTAAAACTAAAAACTAAATTAAAACTTAAACAGTACTTCTTTTATCTTATAGGGGATTTTTTGCAAACCGAGGCCAAAGCCTTGGTTTTTATAAAAGTTTAAAAATTACTATTACATAATTTTTTATAATTTTTCATTTTTTACAATTTTTTACCACTCATTTGTTGAAAAATTTGTTGCAATTTGTAATTTTTTATCCATTTTTTCTCTTTTTTTTTTTCACACTGATGGCCTTTCCCTAGAATGTGAATCTGAGTTTCAGATTCCCTGTGACGCGGCGGTTGAAGGCATAGAGACGATGCGATCTAGGCCTTTAATCTCTTGATCTTAGGACTGCAAAACACAGAGAAAATGAGACCAAGTGGGGCTGAGTGGAGACCAAAAAAAAGCCATTGATTAAGTCAAAATAGTCGCATCGAGCAGCTAGGAAAGCACGCATACATAGAGCTTGATGCATGGGATCTAGCGAGACTACTGATAGAAAGGTCCCACTATGACGACGCTATCTAGCGACTGAAGTAGTGCATGACATGTGGCATAGATTGGACAGCTCAAAAAACTTCGGTGAAGTATCCAACAGTTAGGAACATGCCACGCGTCTCCTTCTGGATTAAATTTGAATCTTCATGTGTTTCTAAGGCATTTGGTGTCTGATTTTGTCTGTTTTGGTGCCGTTTTGCTCCATTTTTTTGCTAGGTTTCAAATCTAAAAATAGAAAAGTATAAAAAAATTAATTATTTTACAAGCGTAATACTTATCATAATATTAAAAATATTTATTTTATATTAAAACATGCAAAAATAATTACAAACTTCTAAATTCTAGTCTCTTTTGGTTTGACAAAGATATGAATTTTGGACTCAAAAATAATTTTAGAAATTAGTACAAATATTATTAAACATATTTACAAACTTAGAATACACAATCAAATGGATATAGACTCAATATAAAATTATCACTCATTATTTTTACATTTTTTATTAATTTCAAACTAAATTAATATTTTATATACGACAATGATTTTAAAAATTACCGAAAATATCAATAATCATAAAAACTTATTAAAAACTTATGTTTAAACATATTTTCTTGCTAAGATACTAAAGTATTGTTCATCACTTAATTTCTATAATTAAGGAGTTTTGTAAGAAATATTAATACAAAACGATTGATTTTAGCTTTAAGAAATTTGCACTTTTTAAGTCTCATCAGATAAAATTCGTAATATCTAACACACAACCAAACCTAAGGGTATAAACATGAAAACTTTATGTTTAAAATACATGTGCCTATGAAATTTTTATAATAAAACAAAACTCCAAAATGAAAAATTCTGATTAAACCATTGTATGAAAATTTTGACCCAGTTTTAAAATAAGGAAATTCAAGGTTTATAATCTTGACAAGAAAATTTAAGATTTAACATAAAACCCACATAATCAAGCCACTAATTAGAGGAAAACATCAAGCAAAAATCAATTTCAGATTTGAGAAGACAAAGGAGAAAACCCTACTTCAAACTCCTTTAACCTTGAACAAAATCTCCAAATCTTCAAGAATCTCCCTTACCTTCAAATTACCTAAGGAAAATTGGACAAAAAAAACCCTCATTTCCTCACTTGGCTAGGTGTTTTTGAGAGAGAAATAGGGAGAGGGTAAGTGGAGATAGATAGGAAGAGGGGGAGAAATATGGGAGATAGAGAAAGGGAGGAGAGAAATAATATGAAAAAAAGAGAGAGACAAGGAAAATAAAGAAAGAAATGAGAAAAATAGGAATACAATTTGGGCCTTTGTTAAGGAATTAAACTTGGGGCCAACATAATAAGGTGCACATAAATGTCACTTTTTACACTTAATTTTTATTTATGCAACAAATTATGAAAAGTTCATATGCCATAAACTTGGTGCATATTTCTGGGATATGTCGTGTGTCCTTCCAGGACATGGTGTGTGTTTCTATGAGACATTTTGTGTATCTTTCCAAGACATGTTGTGTGTCCCTTCGGGGTATTTTTTTCATGTTCATTGAGACATATCGCATGTCTCTTCAAGACATGTCACGCATCCCTTCAGGACATTTTTCGTATTCTATTAGGATATTTTTCATGCCTTATCGAGATATTTTTTTAGTCGCTTCTGGACATGTCACGTGTCCCTCAGCACATTATTCGTGTCCAACAAGGATATGTCGTGTTTTCCTCCAGGACATTTTTTTTTTCCTGCCAAACATGTTGCATATTCTTTTGGGATATATAGCACATTTTTCCAGGACATGTCGCATATCCCCTGGGAAATTTCGCATGTCCCTTCGGGACATATCATGTGTTCCTTTGAGAAATTTTAAGTATCCCACCAAGAGATGTCATATGTCTGTTCAGGACATGTCAAGTATCAATCAAGGACATTTTTTCATGTCCTACAAGGACATTTTTTGTGCTGCTTCAAGGCATGTCGCGTGTCCTTTTGAGACATTTTTCATGTCCCACTGGCACATTATTCGTGTCTAACTAGGACATGTCGTGTGTCCCCCAGAGACATTATTTGTGTCCCACCGGGACATGTTGTGTATTCCTATGGGACAGTTTTTGTATCCCTCTAGGACATATCATGTCTCTCTAGAGGATATTTTTCTCCTCCTTCTCTCTCTTCATCACTGTCGGCTCCACTCTAGCACCGGCAATGTCTTGGGCGGCAAAAAAAAAAACATAGAAAAAATCCTAGAAACAACAACAACAAACTCAGATCAAAGAAACTGTCAAGGCTCAAGACCAGCCAACAGAAACTACAATGCAGAAAACTAACGAATTATATTATTTTATGCATCCAAATTCCAAGCAACTTGAACTTGACATAACAATTAAAAATAGAAACTGAAAATCTCGAATTACAAAACGACACCTAGAGGAAGGGATTGCTTCAACTTGTCGGCCTTCTCGGAATCAAACACACAAAACATGTAGAGGCACTTCGAGCACTGGACCTTGAACTTGACCACATCTTTGCTCCTCTTGATCTTCATTGAATGCACTTCCTTTCTTCTTGCCATAAGAAGAAAATCCTTAATCTTATGGATCTGCGCCAGCTGTGCAACACATAAAAACAATATTAGATGTTTTCCTGAAGATGTCTTTTGAGAAGAAAAATGCTCGGAGAATCTTTATGGAATTTGATAGAAATGGAAAGATTTTATTCATCGGCTCAAAGTATCGTAACAATAAAGAGCATCAAACTGACATTAAGAATCAAACTAAAGCTCAAATCATAAAAGCTAATTTATGTCTTAATACCTTGACACCTAAAACAAAAGTTTAAACCATCTCTAAAAGTAAGTTACATTCAACATCGTAAACCATTACACAATGAAATTAAACAATAGACCGATCATATAAAAAGAAAAAAAAAAAAAGATTTCTCCAATATAATTGAAATAGAGAGTTGAAGAACAAAGAGTACTTGAATACAACTGCAGGGCCTCCATAATTTGAAGGGGTGAAGCGTTTTCAAGGTCTTTAGCCAACTGCTCATAGTCCTCGTCTTATACTTTTTGTTTCTCTTCCACCTCTGCAAATTTTAAACATTTCTTAGTCAAGTCTAAGGTGATCTACAGATCCCATGATCCGGACTAAAAAATGAAAGAAAAAACACAAATCTTCACTAAGAGCGACAACAATCGCCACAATGAACCAATTGAAAATCCCTAAATTCCAAAGCCAAATCTAATAAACAAACCTTTTTTTTTTGCGCTTTCTTTGCCATGTCTCAGCAATTTCCTCCTCCGTAATCTCCCTCGACAAGCTCTTCTTCTTCTTGCATCCACAGTTATTGATATCGCCGGAGGATTCGTCAGAATCATCAGAGTCACTTT
Source organism: Artocarpus heterophyllus (assembly GCA_025403435.1). NCBI lineage: Eukaryota > Viridiplantae > Streptophyta > Magnoliopsida > Rosales > Moraceae > Artocarpus > Artocarpus heterophyllus. Next base: position 30,021,883 of record CM046349.1, read on the forward strand.
CATGAGACGAGATCTGTCATTGGCTCTGACGCCGGCGGCTATTCTTGTTGTTGCATTTGTCTCTGTCTATATCTCGGCGCTTGCTCCTTTCTACATAAGAATCACAGACGTCCGACGCATCAGAATCGGACTAATCGTCAGAATTGGAGAAGTCGGATCTTCTGTTCCGCCTTCAAAACTTGGACCAGGAATATGGTCTTGGGCGGGGAGAGAGAGAGAGAGAGAGAAACGAATGAGAGAAAGAGACTGAAGAGCGAGAGAAAAGGTGACGGGGAGAGAGCGCGCAAGAGGTTAGAAAGAGAAAAAGGGAAAAATGTAACCCTGTTTAGCATAATGGCACCACAAACTTAGTTATAAATGGTGTAAAATTTTAACATGCGACAATAATAATAAAAAATTTATTACAATGTAAAATTCTCACATGCTACAGTAAAAGTTGTTTTAACTAATAGTTTTCACCATTTTTCAAACACCACCTAGGGAATCAACTTATTTTTTTTCATTTTTAAGATTAAAAATTGTGGCAGACCAAAATTTGTGACATATATATATTTTTAATTTTTATAATTTGTGGTATTAAAATTTTTATTGATTAACAGATAGTATATTGTGTAATTTTCTCAACAAAATAGGTAAAGTAGCTCAACAAATTTATACTTTAAAAATCAATTACACAGACATTGACACATAACAAATAATTGACACATAAGTTTTAAATAAATTATTTTTTCTAGAAAAAGAATATATACTAAAAAATATCGTAACTAAAAGTAAATCACAAATTTACTAGCAACCATATTAAATTATTTAATTGTAATTAATTTATCAGGGTGTTCGATACTTTTGTGTTTTATATTCTACACCATACTCACTTAGCATTTTTAATGGATATGTGCTCATCTTTTTTCATGAACTTTTCATAGACAAACTCTAACTCTCATTCGAGCATCACCTCGAAGGTCACATACTTGTCTCTCAAGGACTTTGATAAAGGCTTTATATTCCCCTCCAAGTATAATAACCACACTGAATATGGGTCTTCTTAATTTAGTGCCGAAAAACTATCCACAAAACAACAACTTGTTTTTTCCTATAGTCATTTTCTAGTGTTTAGTTGGGTTGCCATCATGGGTGGATTATTTAATCCATGAGTTTTAATTTCATCCCTCTTAATGTAGATTTTACCAATTCTCTTGTAAAATGTTTAGTAAACAGATCTTCCAAGTTATTACTTGAACTCGAAAAGATCAACATCTTATAAAATGTTACTTTACTTTATTTCATAAGTTTGTAATATACACTTTTAGTTATTTATAGCACTTTTCTTTCTATTAAAAATTTAAGAATTCCAACATCTAGTTGGCTGGTATGTTAACGTTTAAAAAAAAAAGACCAAAAAAAAAAAAACCTTCTACGCTAATGTCCTGCAAGAAAATTGTTCACATCAATACAAAGACAACATAGCCAAGTAGGAAAATGAATGAAAAGCATGCCCGCTTGTCTCTTTCAATTTTACAAAATCAGAAAGTCAGTAACACCACACCCATGGCATAATCAGAAAGCCGCAATGCACCTTCCCCGATACAACCACTCCACCAGTGTACTCACTCCCCAACGTTTCAATTATTGTGAGCATGTCTAAGTCTCTGTATAATTCCTCAATGCAGCGCATATGATCAGGCTAAATCAAATAACATCCGCGCGTAAAAGAACACCATGAACGCAAAGCGCAAGGCCTGGCTCGTGCAGCAGGCGATAACTGCCGTCATTTTCTTCCTTCTCTTCGCCTTCGTCATCTTCGTTTTTTCATACAAGAAAAAATTCCAGCTAAGTCTTTGGATTCGGGGTGGGGGGGCCTACTCACAGGCCTGGGCCGACCCACAGTGAAGAAAGGATTCAGGTCTCGGCCGCTTCTTCGGGTTTCGTGCGTTTTCGCCGTGCCATTGTTGTTGGTGTCGTCCGTACGAGAGGATATGATCGAGTGGTTGGAGGAGCAGGATTACTGGAAGAGGAACGATCATGGTGTTTGTGGGTGGTGGGGGGTGTGTTTGGTGGCCTTTGTATGCAAGAATTCGAATGCATTGGATCGGGTAATGTTGTTTGTTTTGGGTTTTGAGCCGTTGGATCCAGATCGATCGCAGTGGATCTTCTCGGTTCTGGGTAAGATCAACAGGTTCTGGGTAAGATCAACAGATTAAGGGACGACTTAGAAGTTGAGAAGAGGAAGACTTTGTGGTTGTATTTTATGAATCAATGATATGCCAATAACTTATTATGAATAAATGAGTCTTTCATTAATTTAGTAATAGTCTATCATAGACCATAAATTATTGATTGATATTAGTTTATTAGAGATAAACTATCAAGTTTATCAGTGATAAACCAATCTATCATTAATTAACTGTTTCTATAGATGACCCTTATTCTAATTTAACAAAACTTTAATTGTTTTCTCAAAATAACTCTTAAAAAACAACCATTTGATTTACTTGGAAAACCTGTATTTAGTGCCTTTTGTGTGTTTTTCTTCCTCTTATTTTTTAAGGAATTTTTACGGTAAGAATTTTCATATTTCATTACTTCAGAGTGCTGTTATTTTAATAGTTAGATTAATGTTTCAATAATCTAATCCATACATATCCTCTCTAAAAATTTGTTGTATGATATAAAACTACTCCTATTCATAGATCAAATTATTACAAAAAATTAATTTAGCAATTAAATTGACAATATTTACTAATAGTGAAAAAAGATAGTTCCTATCATAGAATACTAAAACGGACAATTCCTACTATAGAAATTCTTTTTTTCCTTTTGAGCCAAAACAATGACGGAGCTAGATTTTTTTCTCCTTTAGTGAAGGCACTATGAAAAACATATAGATTTTAATTAAAAAAATGAAGATATAGTTATATCTTTAAGTTATTAGTTGGGGATATTGTTGGGGTGTGCTCAAAACACTAATCAAAGACCACTTCTTGGGTTTGCCAAGCACCCTGCTCGGCAAAGTGCCACCTCACCCTATTAAAACCTGAGCCACCTGGTCGGCAAGTATGTCCAAGGACCGCCCCAGTATTACTAACGTTCTAGCAAGGCATACCCGATCACCTTGGTTGCTCTAGTCGAACATCACTAGCCCCCAACTAGGTGCAGTGGTGCTCCCTTGCAAAGAAACAAGATGACCACAAGGCTGCCACTGGCTCCACCTAGACTCTCGGATGGGAGATCCTGTCACCTACCACCCTAACATTATACTACGGTAAAGGTACTTGGGTCATGGGGCAATCCCGCCTTACACTTGGTGCATGCGGAAAGCTATAAATAGGAGCAATTACTCTACCCTTAAGGTGAGTGAACTCTCTCTAACCTATCCCCAGCCTCTCTTTGGCCTAACAGGTACCTGACTTGAGCGTTATAGAGCACTTAGCTGGTACCACGTTGGTGTCCCCCTTGACCTCTGAGGGATTCCCTCTTCTTCAGGCTCGGCCAGTGAAGCAAGGAGAGCAGAGGAAGGCAGTCTGACAACCGTATATAGCCGCACATGGTGTTGATTAGGAAACAGGCAACAATAGGCATAATTATAATTTTCTTGTAAAAAAGGGGACATAATTAATTATAAAATAATTTAACTATTTACCAAGGGCAAGTTATAGTTTTTCTTATCAAATTAAGGTACAACTAAAGTTTTTTTAGGAGAATAAGGGAAATGTCAATGGGTCTTAAAAATATTTGTAATAAATAATAGTAAAAAGAATTTACCTGCAAAATTTTTTTACTCATAGTAAATAAATAAGTAAAAAATATTATTACTAAGTAATTTTTTTGTTTACTGATATTTACTATAAATATTTTCAAAACATACTATGTACTTCAATAAGTTTTGAAAAAGTGACATCTACTACAATTTTAGAGTTTTTTTTCCCTTGTTTTAAAAAAATTTGTGGGTAAAAAATTAAAAAAAAAAATTAAAAGAGTGAGGGCTCGTGTCCTTTTTTTCGTGGTTGTCTTTTATATCTTTTTTTTTGTGTGTTTTTGTTGATATAATTTCCATTTCTGAACAGATCATCGGTTGATTAATGTAGAATATTATTAGAAATTTGGAGGATTTAGCAATGATATTAAAAAAAAAAAAAAAAAAAAGAGTAGCAGTTCTTTTTCCTCCGAAAACATGTAGCTCTAGTAGCTGGAACATGTTAATAACTATATCACAAGCATTCACAAATTACCATTATTTTAAACAAAAACTAGCATTATTTTTATATACACAACCATTACTTCTTTGGAGAGAAAATCAATTGAAATCTGAAAAAAAAAAAGTTCTTTATGATGTAATGTGTTTAATTTTTTTCATTAGGGAGATAAAAAAAATATTGAAGATATTAATGTATTAGCGGATACAGATGTGAGGAAAACGAAGAATTTCTCAAAGTGACTTTCTGGTTGGAGATAGATTACTGAAAAAAAAAAAAAAAAAAGAAAACGACGTGAAGCGGGAATAGCAGGTGTTTACAGCACGGGGATCACTTTATTTTATCTTCCCGGATACAGAGGGAGGAAAAAATGACCGTTCACGCTAGTCAATTGTGAGGTACAATTTCGCTGCGTGCTTTAATTTTTTTTTTTTTAATATTCACTTATGTCCTTTTTGGTTTTAAAAGACTTGATTTGTCGTTTCAATTTATTTATGAAATTTTGGGGTAAACGATTCATTTTAAGTTTTTTTTTTTTAAAAGTGAATGACCAAAGTTACTAAAAATTAAGAAAATAATATTTTTACATTAATAATGTATTGATTTGTGATTTATTATTGATTAACTTTGTATTTATCACTGGCTTACTAAGTAGTATATCAATAATTAAGTAATATTAGTTAGTGATTAACTAATTTCACTTAATAATTTATTAGCTTGTTAATGATAAATCATTAGTATATATGATAATCAATTTATCAGTGATAAACTATAATTAATCTGTGATTTACTAAGGCTAATCACTGATGTACTGTGTCTATTAATAATATACTATTGTAAAAAAAATGTCATTTCTCTATTTTCAAAAAGTTTGGCAATTTTCCTTTTTTTTTTTAAAATTTTGGTCATTTATTTTAAAAGGTAGCTACAAACATGTCATTTGTCTAATTTACTACTCTTTATTCAGGGATTTATCATATCCTTAAAAATTAAGCTTCCTCTTTCACGTTGAGTAACCAAGTGAAGCATGTATTTTTGTTATAAGGTGATTATACGAAGGCAATATTTTCACTTTACAAAATAAAAGGGCAAATAATCTTTTATGGACATTTTTTTATACGTCAGAGAGTAACCCTTTTCCAGTACTCTATCCAACATAGGTTACTTTTATTATATATCAAATAAGACAATTGGAGATAAAGATTTGTTTCTTCCTTCTTCTCTTACTAAACAACATAATGAGGACAAAATAGGAAAAGAGAAAACCTTCTTCTTTTCAAACCTTCTTATTTTTACCACTTCTATATATTTTTTTTCTATCATATTTCCATCCTTTCTACTAGACATAAGCTTCGAAGATGGATAAGAGGGAAAGAAAATAGGAAGAGGAAAGAGAAATATATAACCTTGATGAAGAAAGTAAAGAGAAAAGAGATAAAATTTAGGATTTCATAATCTATACTCTCAATATTGGGTCAAGGGATAAAATTTAGGATTCTTTGAAGTGTTGAAGGATTTAAAATCCCTCAATACCAATTTATTGTCTCATCTTTTTCCTCATTCAAATAACTATAAGTCTCGAAATCCATTTACTAATCCATCACTTCTCTCCCTACTTTGCACTCCTACCAAACAGACTTTAAGGTCAAAGGAGTTAGTGTATTTTGTGAGAATAGAGAGAATGGAGGCTAGAAATTTTTGGACATGAAATGTGTTTAAGGCGTGTATAAAACACTTTCCTTAAAGGTTTTATTTGCCCTTATTTATTCAAGTTTGCTATAGAGTTTTGTGGTAAATTACCCTCAAGATACAACAAACACTTGAATACAATATTTAGCAACAACATGGTGTTCTGGAACAAGATATGAATTCTATAATTCTAGAGTTTATAAAAAGATAGGGATGTCATTTCATGAACAGACACAACTAGTTCAACCTACACAACCTTTAAATAAAGGATCCTCTTTAGATATAAAGGTATCTCTTCATTCGTAAATGTGTCTATTCGTGTATCAATACATCTATTATAACGGATGTGTCTGCTGCTAACAGATGTTTAGGTTTATATAATAGTATACAACCAACGAATATACTAGTTTGGAACATCTTTAAAGAACATATTTTTCACCATGGAACAGCTTGAGAAAGCGTTGTGGCACCAACTATCAACGTCGCAGTGCTACGTTGACTTCATCAAAATTGCATGTGAAAACTACTAGGTACCATGGCACCAAGGCACATTGGTGTAACACCGAGGTGGCCCGAGGCACTAGGCACACTATACTGTTTTTATGGTTTTGAGCCTTCTAAAGTGCATAGCTCCAATTTGAGCATCGCAGTTTCACTTGCTGATGCCATATATACTTTAAAATATGTATTTTAATGTGTCTAATGATCTTAAAATATATGAAAGATATATTACAATATTTCTGACAATCCCCCACTAGATTGTAATATTTCTTTGGATTCAACAATGATAAACTCATACATATAAGAATGTATCTTTCGATTTTACCTTTAAAGTATTCACAAGACAATAGTATGATTTGCATTGAACTTTGTCTCTTAAGCAAACACCAGAAATATAACACATATGAGATATCCTAGAATTCAAATTATGTTCCAATCATGTACATTATGCTGACATTGTGCTCGATCTTAGATACAGGAACATTTACAAGACTAAACCACAGTCTTGTTGAAACGACACCATTCCTCATGCTCACTTAGGTAAAGTTTCAAATCACGTCTCTAGCTACTATGAGATGAACTTTGTTAAAAGTAAACACTCAACCTCAACCACGCAGCTATTTTGCACCGAACATCTTAAAAGGGACAAATAAATTTTTGGTGCTAACCTGGTCATATAATGATGACTTGTTCTTATCCATTTAAATATGGAATAATAGTATAACTATTACATAGTTGGGTTACCATTACCGGTGACTCTTAAAAGATTTTAGTCGTATTCCACTAGATGTGTCATTGACTAAGTCTCTTGAAAGACCTTTTGTCAAGGGAACCACTAGGTTCTTGTTAGTCCTCACATAAACAACATTAATAACACCATCGGTTGTTAGTAGTTTCATATATTCATGTCTCAAGCTAATATGCATAGAGTTTCCATTATAAGCTTTGTTATAAGCTCTAGACAATGTAACTTTACTATCGCAATGCAAAGAAATAGATGACATCAGTTATGGCCACAACTTAATATCAAACAATAAATTTCTCAGCCATTCTGCTTCTTTGCCCAAAACTGCAAGCACTATAAACTAACTTTCCATCACTGAGTGGGTTATACACTTTTGTTTCTTAGAAGCCCAAGACATGGCTCTTTCTACAATTGTGAAAATCCAACTAAATGTGCATTTATTATCACTTGCATTAGTTATAAAACTAGTATCCAAGTATCCTTCTAGCATCGTGGGATAATCATTATAAAACAAACTCAAGTTAATGGTCCTTTTAAGATAATTAAGTATTCTACCAATTACATTCCAATGATCCACTGAAGTTACTTGTAATCTTAACACTTTACATATGGCAAATGCAATTTCTAAACTTGTATAATGCATAGCATACATCAAGCTACCAATCGCACTAGCAAACTCAAGCTGTGTTACCACTCAACCATCATTTTCTAGTAATGTAATACTAGAATCATATGGGGTATTCGCTTCTTTAAACTTTAAATGATTGAATTTAAGAAGCACCTTGAGATTGACACAATGAGTAACCCCTATTATACGTCCTCATTTTCACACCTAAGATATTATCTGCCTCACCAAGTTCTTTCATCTGAAATTGTGAAGTTAGATACTTCTTAGTATCATTCACTTTTTGCATGTTAGTTTCAAAGACAACCAAGTCATCAACATATAAACAAATAACCTCATCAAAATCATTTGTAAATCTAGAATATATGTATTTATCCGCATTATTATGCTTAAAACCATGAGACAAGATAACCAAATCAAATTTCTCATGCCATTGTTTTGGTGCTTACTTTAATCTATAAAGGGACTCGACTAACTTGCAAATCTTATTTTTATTTCCAGGCAATACAATCCCCTTGGGTTGTTTCATATAGATTTCGTCATTAAGATCACCATTTAGAAAAGCTGTTTTAACGTCCATTTGGTGCACATATATATTGTATATCGAAGTAATTGCAAATAGCACTCTAATAGATGTCAACCTAGCTACTGAAGCATATGTATCAAAGTAGTCTATACCATGCTTTTGTTTCAAGCCCTTGGCGACCAACCTAGCATTGAATGTTTGTATAGACCCATTGGTGTTGTACTTTCTTATAAAAACCCACTTGTTGCTTATTGGTTTCGATCCCAAAGGGAGATCAACTAAAATATAAGTTCCATTAGACATAATTAAAGCCACTTCATTATTCACAGCCTCTCTCCAAAAGGAAGCATCTCTAGATGACATGGATTCACTAAATGTCTTTAGATTATCCTTAACATTTAGCAACAATGGTATTTTATTAAGTACACCATTTCTATCTCTTTCAGCCAAGAAGGCCAAAACATGAGATGAAATAAAATCCGGTAATACTTTTTTCTTTTCTTTCACATTAATTTCTCCTCGGTTTGAAAGATGTCATAGACTCTTCCCTTTTATTAATGGAGGTACCATGAGTATAGTCACATGGATGATCAACATTAGACTCCAATTTAGCTGTACAATCAATAATAAATTAATTTTCAATGAATTCAAAAACTTTTAATACCTCTTATACTTTTAACGATCTATATATGCCTTGGAATTTTCAGCATATCCAACAAAAACACTATTAATACCTCTTGCACATAACTTTGATGATTTAGGGATATGTAACCTGTAGAAAGGTAAACAACCCCACACGTTTAAATACGTCAAGTTTGGTTTCCTTTCTTTCCATATTTCATATAGAGAGACATGTGTTTTCATGGATGTAATTTTAAGTTTACCTCATAAATTAATAGGCAATTTCACATTAAGAAGAATAGAGTTATGCATCCCACTAGAAGCAGCTCCCCCATTCTCTAGTGATTGTGTTCGAGATCTGATTATAACATCCTCTTCGTTTTCAAGTATATGGAAAAGTACATCACGGATTTTACCACCCTAAAATTATAAATAATACATAATTAAATAAACGCATAAGATAATACAAAAATATAATATGGACTGAGCAAGTTCTCCTAACATGCCGACACGAGACATATGCCATAATTAGGTAGTAGTTAGCAAGTCATGTTCTTTAAGCATACAAATAATATATATATATATATATATATATATATATATATATGATTTTCAGCTTTTTAATCCCTTGAATTTCTTGTGAGCTGATAAGTGCACCGGAATTGGTAAAGCGGTTAAAATTTAGATAGAAACGCCTTTAAGAATAACTGCCCAAGTGATGGACACAACGTTTCGTTCAAATTTTATGAACTAACATTAATTTCATTTTATTTGGAGAAAAATTAGATGCATAACCGAAACTGACATTTTTCTTTTTGTTTTTTTAGTATAATGACCCTTTTTTTGTTGGCTTTTACCGTGGTCAATCATCCATCATTTTACCACTAATTTACCAATAATGAAAAACTATTAATTGATATTGATTAATCACTAATTGATATTGAACTATCCGCGATATATCATCAAGTCAACCAAAAGTTAACCACCAAGTTAATTAATCAATCATTAGTTAAATCATTTTCAGAAATGGTCATTTTTTGTTGAAAGCAGGGACAGTGTTTTTAATTTAACAAAACTTGGATTATTTATTAGAAAAACTTAAATGCAATAACCTTATAATTTGGCAGCATTCTACACTAGATTTAAAAAAAAAAATAAAGAGAGAGTAACTAGCTAGCATCAGGAGAGACTAACACATCTTAATTAAGTTGATATCCACTAAATTTCTCATCTCACACAAATTCCGAACTCAATATTATTGAAAAAAAAATACAAGAGAGTCATAAAAACTTAAATAACAACTCCAACGGGTAATAAAACCATAAGTAAGACACATAAAAACATCAAGCCCATGAGAGCAAAGACAAATAGAAACTGATGCATTCCAGTACTAGTTAAAATTATTGAAGATTTTCATAAATTACAAACATTAAGAAGATGACTTGAGATCAACACGTGAGAATTTAAAGAACATTGGTGCCAAAATATCCAAAAGATTGGACCAAAACGAGGTGGAATATAACACAAAAAATAAAAACTGATGAGACAAATTGCTAAACCATTTGGGAATACTGTTGGACCCTCATTTTGGTTCTAACCAAAATCTAAACTAAAAATTGGTTAAAACTATAAAATGTGGTTCCAACTCCATTCTCAAACGGGTTATGATTACCTCTTTTTGATAGTGAGCGCCCGTGAAGAACAACAAAGTAGCGCCATCTGTGAGGCCAACATCGCCATTGAAGGAGCTAATTCGATAAGAGTAAGGAACAACAACGTCCTTTACAAGCGAACCCTGATCAATCCTCAACCTCCCAAAATCAGACACTAGCAGAACACTCTTCTTTATCCTATCAATCACCTTATAATACGCATTCGGATCAGTGGCTTCCATCACATGGTCTCTTCCACTGCTCCTCTTCCAGTGCACCTGCATCTCAAGCCAATCCACTAGTGCCACCTGCATCTCCTCGTCGCTGAAATTACCACCCGCTCCTCCTCCGCCCTGGTTCACGATCAAACTCAACGACGAGAAGAACGGCACGTAGAACAAGTCCGCCTCTTCAGGATCGGATACACGGACTACCGGACATCCGACACGATCAGACTCGGACCGTGTCAAGGCCGAGAAGAGGTGCCACTCCGTCATGTGCCGGTGGCCTGGATAAGTAGCGTTGCATCCGCCTCCATGGCCTGGATAAGTAACGAGAATTGCTCGACGACTCCGTAGGTGAACTTTTTGGGGACATCGTAGAGGTAAATCTTGACGTTATTTATGTTGTTGTGAAGGTCGTTTAAGGATGTTGGGGAAATATTACTAGTAATGGGCAAGCTTAGGGCTGGTAATACGGGTTACAACACGATGACACGACACGAATTCGACACGTTTTTTGCGGGTTAGTGTTAGAAAATTTAACCACGGGTCATTTTAGTGTCGACCCGAAACTGACCCGTCAAAAAAGGGGTCCCGTCTGACACTAAAATGATCCGTTTATGACCCGTATTTAATTAATTAACTTTAAAAAAATTAATATTATTTCATATATAATATAAGCTTTTAAAATATCAAACCCTACCTCTTTTATCACTCATCTTCTTGTTGAAGTGGTATGAAATTCTTCCAATTTTATTTTTTAAAAAATATTATATATATTAATGTAGGCAGGTTAGAGGCGGGTTATGGGTCACAATCGGGTTATGGGTCAAAAACGGGTCGCGGGTCATATATTTTGACACTGTGTATAAGAAACGGGTTGACACAGGTCGTGTTCGTGTCAACCCGTATCAAAAGGAGTCATGTTCGGATTGAGAATTCTCAACCTGTTCGTGTCACGGGTCGGGTTAATATCGACCTAATTTTGTAAAAATTAACTCCAACCCGACACTAACCTGACCCGCCAACCCGTTTTGCCACCCCTAAACAAGCTAGTCGAGGCCATGGTGGCCGAAGGCGGGGACGGAGTGAATTCGCAAATGGAGGGCTGGTTGGGGAAGAGGATCTTGATGAGGAAGCCGAAAAGAAGCATCAAGGCTACGGTTTTCTTCGAGAGGGGGAGTACTTTTTCAGTATAATAATGCTGCTTTCTAAAAATTGCTCTACTATTTTCTCTGGTTTTTGGTGATTGCTGCAATGTTCTCAAGCTCATTGATTGTTTCATGTTCAGTTGAAGTGCGCTCTCATTTGGTGCACTTCTCCTGAAGAAGGAAAAAAAAAGTATTGTCATCACTTGCGAACCTCGTACGTGTCGTACTTCTACCCAAAATCCCGTGCGTGTAGTAAAGCACTAAAAAAAATTATGAATGACACAAACTATCATGTTTCACAATATGGTTCGAATTACAAATTGGTTGTTCAAATCAAGTTTGCTATAATACATTTTCTTATAAAATTTGAACCAAACTTAGTTTGAATTCTAATTTTGTGGTTGAACGGGCTTGCCCGAATCAACTAATTTGATAATTCTCTTGATGTTATAGATGAATGACTATGGTTGGGCAAACGAAAAAAGTTTGAACGACTTACCACTCTACAAGACCAATCGACCTGATTGATGTTATCTGAGCAGAGTCACCGTATAGCTTGATCACCGAACCGTTTGATCTCCTCGAAACCCAAAAATAACATATATTTAAGAACTCTACAACTCCAATAACATTAACCTGGGAATCAAGAGTAGTGGATTTATATTTCAATATTATTGTAGATTGGCAATGAGGCAACCATGAATCGTTAACATATTTAGAGGATTCGAATTATTATTGCATTTATTTTCCTCGATGCCACGATTGAAACAGGAATGAATTTCCTTTCTCGAGAGGCAAATGAATGCTGTTTCCAGCAAGGAAAGAAAAAGACAAAAAATAAAAATGAAACAAAACTTGAATCGTATCCATATATGCACGCATGGTGCCAGACCAAAAATTATGCCCCGTTTGTTTTTGTTTTCAAAATTTTTGAAAATGTTTTTTATATTTTTTGAGACAAAAATTTTAAAAACACTCCTATACAATTCTTAAAAATTTCTTATTTTTTAAAACAAAAACATTTTTACCTATTTTAAAAATAATTTCAAACAGTCCTTACATTTCCCTACCATCTTTTCATCTTAAAGAATTTTTGTTAATATATCTAAATATATTTTGAAAGGATATATATATATATATGTGTGTGTGCGCTTATATTCTCATTGCGAAACTCTTTTTGGTGCAAGTTTTTGCACAAAAAGATTTTAATAAAGCTACGTAAAATGACAAGTGAACAACAATAAGAGAATTTTTGGTAAAAACTTTAACTTTTTATTATCAATAAAAACTGTTATTTTAGTTGTTGGGTTAATTTTTAAAATAATAAATGGTAGTAATTTTATTTTTCACAATACAAACTTTTAACATAAACACTCATAAATTTTAGACTGTTGTAAAATTAATCCTACTACTAAAATAATAGTTCTTATTAAGAACGAAAAAGGTAAAAAAAAAAAAAACATTATAAATGCAAACCGAGTACATTAGACCATCAAATTATATTGTCATGAAGACCTTAGCATAAACTTTTAGCATTTTAAAGGTGCTCTAGGATGAAATATCATAGATTTATTACGTTTATATTGGTAAACACGCAACCTAATTGAGTGCTCTAGGACTAATTATTTTCCTTTATCGGCTTTTCTATAATTTTCTTTTTTACAAAAATGTTGATTGAATCTTGTTGACGAAAATGAATGATTCAATAGCTGTAACGCCCCGAAATTTATTTAATGTTATTGTAATGTAAAATTATAAATTAGTGTGTCATAATTAATGTTTCAACATTAATTTGATTAATTGGTTAAATTCTGAATTTTAGGTTGTTTTATTAATTTGATAAATTCAAATGATTTCTTATTTTTTAAAAATAATGTGTTGAGTTTTAAAGCACAACAGTTTGTAAAATGTTAAAAATATTTCGTTTTATAAAACCGTGGGTGGCACATGGTTTTCGTACAGTAAAACCACACACCGTTTCTCTCTATTTATTCTCTTTCCTCTTCCTCTCTCTTCACTCGCTCAGCTCTCACTCTCTCTCCTCCTCTCTCCCGTGAGCCCCCTCTCTTCTTCTCTCTCAGTTTCTCTCGTTCTCTCTCAATTCTCTCTCAAATTTTTGAATCAAATTCGAATCCAAGCTTTGGGTTAGCAAGGAGGAAGCTCGAGAATGAGATTTGGCAACCGAGAATGTGAATTGAAGCTTCGATTCGAGATTAGTTTTAAAATTTCTAAACTTTTTTCAAAATTTTCAAATTTTGTGCATTTTTGAAATTTAAGTTCGTTTGAGCTTAGAAAATCTTTGATTTGAGTTAAATGAACTTAGAACAACTAGAATCTAAGCTTAGATTGAAGAAAAATTGATTGTGTTCAAGATTTTTTATTTTTCCTTATTTTTCCCCATTTTTGGATTTTTGAGATTTTTGTGTTTGAATCTTGTTTAAATGAGTTCAAAAGTGTTCTAGTATATTTTTCTATCATCTATGATTGTTTTCCATGCCTGAAGTTTGAGAAAAACATGTTAAAATCAAGATTTAAATTTTAGGAGATCGAAAACCCGTGGCTGGGATTTCTGGATTTTCCCAATTCGACAGGCCGAACTACGTGTTCGTCAGGCCAGATTCAAGAGATCGGCAGGCAGGACTCATCCGTTCGCAGGCCGAACTTGGAAATATTCGGCCAGCCAAAGCAAGGAGTCCGACAGGCTGGTCGGGCATGGGAAATTTTGTGATTTTTCACCCGTTTTCACTGTTTTGAACCCCGATTTAAATTCCAACCTTGTAGAATAATTTTAAAGATGCAAATGGCACATTAGGACATCATGAAATGGTTTAGTAACATAGAATGTCTCGAACTAGATATTGATCGACTTAGTGTGTATCTAAGATCGTTCGTAGTTCCGCAGAGCTAACGTATAGCGGACCGAGATTACGGTGTGGGGCACCGGCACGAGTATCAAGGTAGGACTTCTACCCCATCCTTTGGTAGCCTAGTTTCAAAATGATTTGGCTTTGAAAAGGGTTTCTATAAAAATGTTTTCAACGATTGATTGAAAATGGAATTTATTGGTTTTGTTTTTGTAAACCATGAACTGAGATGAACTTCATAATGAACTTCATAATGAATGATAATGAAAACACTGTTAGACATGTATGCTCTAAGGAGTAAAAATGTAATACGTTTTTGGAGACATTTTTATCAATAAAGAATTTATTCATTTATATATACCAAATATTGTCCTCTTTACGTTCATATTCGTTGAATGTATAATAAGCAAACAGTAGTCTGAGACTGTCAGTCTAAACCTTAAGAGTTGGGCATATGATGGGATGATTATGCGGTAGACACGACTCTTAAGGTGATGGTCTAAAATATATGATCCGCAATCGAGGGAATAAAGTTGGGCGCTTTATTCATGTAAAGATTGTTATGTTGTCTATATCCCTTTTGGGAGATGGTTTGTCTTGGCCATCGGAGTTGGACTCCGTGAATAGAAACATTGGCGCGTTGTCATAGGTGACGATGTGTTGGATCGGGACATAAAGTGAATTGATTTGGATTAATAATTCTGTCTTGGCAAATCGATTCACTTTAGACAGTCGTTTGTATTGTATCTTAATCCTGAGATGAATAATGGGCCCGTTGTCTCGACTTGTGTCTTTTGATGTACCAATGGGTGACTCCCACATCTCTATAGTGGCATGCATGCCGGTACGTTGGAGGCATGACTCTTGATAGCGTAGACTTGTTATTCATAGATATGGAATCCATAGCTCCTCTTTAGGAGTAATGATATCCTCTTATATGCGTTGTCCTGTAATTGGAAAACTGGAGCGCTCAACCATTTGGATACATAGGTGTAACCAAATGGTATACTATCTTTGGATGGTAAGTTTTCTAATGGTGAGACAATGGAACGTAAGATAAAAATAATCGGGAAGGTAAGACAGAACTTGTCCTTAAGCCGATTATGGATGATCATATGGGGATGCGATACACTATGATATGTCATGGAGACTTAGCTACATGAGCTTCGTAATTCTGTAAAGTTCGAGAGTGCAGCTCCAAGCTTTTAGTGGAGTAGCGTTGGAGTTGATAATTGTGAAATGTATATCTGGGATATTGGGTTTCATAATTATCATGAGCTTGAACTTTATAGGTCCATTTTGGTCCCCTTTGCTAGCTCACAAAGTCCTGTAACGACACGGCGTGCTTTTCCAATAATTGGTGACTTATGTCGGATTTATCAGATTGGTTTAAAATTTATAAGAATCAAATAATTCATGTCTGTTTATCGGTTGAATTAATTTTGTAAGAAATTAGTTCAAGATGAACTTGTTGAATTATGGCGTTCGGATAATTCTTGTCTGTTTATCGGTTGTTTTAATTTTGGACAATTAGAACAAGATAAACTTGTAGAATTATTTGAATTGATTTATTTTCTTAGAGATTATCTTGATAGAGTTTGTTTTGATCAGATATCTTTTCTATTGGGCTATTTGAATCAAAACTGAGACTTTATCCTTTAGAATCTCGGGTGGAAAATAAAAGATTCGCGGAGATTTTTTCTCGGCAGTTCGGCCTGCCGATCAGAAAGTTCGGCCTGCCGAACTGGCCAGTTCGGCCTGCCTATCTCACAGTTCGGCATGCCGACCGCGACAGCTAAGATTACGCGTTTTTCACGCGTATCTTATCAGATATTGATCCGAACTTGATTCTGTTTCGATTTTTGAGACCTAATCTGATATGGACTGACCCCAAGGACCAATAGGTATAAAAAGGGAGTGAGTCTAATGATTTACTCAGATCAATTTGAGAGATTAAGAGTGATACTCTTCTAGTGAGCATCTAAAAACACCCTGAGAGCTTTTGTTCACAAATCACGAACACTAGCTTTGGGTTCTCTCTATTGGTTGGAAGGAGAGTCACCGGTGGAAGAGCTGTACGTGTGAGCCCACACTCACTCCGGTTGTGGATAGAGAATAGCAAAGAAGACCAGTTGGTTGAGGCTCTTCTGGAACGTTACTTCTCTACACAGGTCGCGGAGGTTCTTCGACACACTGAGGTTAGTAAGATCTGTTTAATTTATACATATAACATGTCATACTTGTATTTTGGAAAATACTCTGATGAAAATTTTTAAAAAATTCCGCTGCGCACTTTGTTTCCAACAATTGGTATCAGAGCCGAGGTTTTTACATAAATTTGCAAGTTTGTGATCATGTTATATGCATAAATTTTGTGATCTTAATCTCTCCTATGCTTGAATTGAATTTTATAGAGAGATGGCACTCTAGGTTTCTATATAATATATATGTTGTCATGGATTATGTGGTGAATGTTTATTAATTAATTATGGTTGATTAAATTGTTGTTTAATTATTTATTAATTAATTAATACCGGTTATGGTTCCTTAGAGGTTAGAATGTGTATCTAAGTTTTTCATGTAATTAGATGGCGGACTATCATCTCCGTCTAGGAATTATTATTTAATTTTTAATTTGTAAGAATTTTGTAATTAAATAATTATTCGGAGAAGACGGAACGAGAAGTCGAATCTTAAAGATTGATGATGGCGCCTCCAGGTATTTCCTGAGTCTCTAATTTTATGTTTTTGAATTGTTGAAAATAAAATTGATGAATTGCATTAAAATTGTATTTTCTGGATTGAGTGTTTTCTGCCCGGTCGGCATGCCGGACCTCACAGTTCGGCAGGCCGAAGGTCACAGATCGGCAGGCCGGACGTACGGTCCGGCAGGCCGACAGTGGGGCAGAAATTTTGGTGCTCTGCCGGCAGGCCGAACCTTCATGTTCGGCAGGCCGAACCACCATGATCGGCAGACCGATCACCTAGATCGGCCTGCCGACAGAGAGCATCCAGGTGTCCAGAAAAGGTGCAATTTTTGGTGTAGTTTTAATTTTATTTTTGGGACGATTCTGAGAAACATTAAATTTGGATATGACCGGAAATATGAAGTGTTCGATTCATACGGGATTGAGGACTTGAAGATGGATATTACATGAAGAAGGATACAGCTTGAGGATTCAAGGATGAAGAATCGATAAATGTCTCGATTATTCTCTTGTAATCTTAGTTTTTCTATTCTCTAGGGTGGAACCATAATATTACGGTTATTATTATTATGCTTGTAGCTTTGCTTGATTGCTTTGCTTGTCTGCATTATAATATGATTTACCATGTATATTGATAACATGTCATATAGAATAGGGAGTGCCGCTCATATTAAAATTGTTCATGCATAATTTTAAAATAAAACCTTGACTTCAAAAGATTGAGTGGGAGAAGGTTTTCGACGAGAGAACCTAAGGCCTCCATCGTTGGTCCATAGGAAGAACATGATGGTCCCAACCCCTAGGAAGGGATTTCTATCATGTACCAGATTGGATCTCTAAAAGGATAAGGTATTTTAGTATGATTTATGGTTGCACACCCCTAGGTGGTGATTATAAATCATGGATAAAATATTGAAACGGTGGTTATACACTCACGTTAATTTTATTATTAACCTCCCCTAGGAGCTCTGTTAATAAAATTAATGGCCAAAGAAACGATTATTAGTATATGCTGGATCATACGGGTCCTGGATGGCATATATTAATCAGGAGGGGATCCGTGTTCCTGATTGAATTTGGCATGACTCCCCTAGGAGCTTGTTGAATTCTGAGTTGGGAATTATCGTTGTAAGGTTGTGATATTTTCAAGGTTTTGACACATAAACACATTTGTATATTTTACATGATTGTGTTATCTTACTAAATTATTATATATGTTTGCTTATGTTTGGTATATGATTCTTTATTGTAGATTGAAAATGTCTAAAAACGCTTTATCATCGATACTTGACAAAAACCAATTAACCGGTGAGAATTATAACGATTGGAAACGGAACCTGGACATCGTCCTATCCTTTGAGAAACTGAAGTATGTACTGACAACTCCTTGTCCTCCCGAGCCTACGGGAGACTCAACTAATGAGCAATTCCAAGCGTACGAACGCTGGAAAGATGCTAATGATCAGGCCCGCTGCTATGTTATGGCTAGCATGAATAACGTGCTGCAGGCTCAACATCAGGATTATGAGACTGCGAAGCAGATCTTGGATAATCTTGAGGATATGTTTGGAGGCCAGGCCATAACAAAGCGGCAAGGGGCGCTTCGGAAACTCTTAAACTGTAGACAGAGACCGGGGACATCTGTAAAGGAGCACATGATGTTGGTCATGGGTTACCTCGCTGAGGCTCAAACCAATGGAGCCGACATCGATGCTGAAACTCAGATGACTATGGTCTTTGAGACTCTGTCTAAGGAATTTATTCCGTTTAGAGCTACTTTTAATTTGAGCAATAGACGGGATATGACCTTGACAGAACTGATGAAACAGTTACAGGAGTTTGAACTGCTGATCAGGGAGTCTCCTGCTGGTGGAGAGGCCAATATGGTAGCTGCTTCTGGTTCCAATCCTAACTCTGGGAATGGAAAGAAGCAACGGGCCAAGAGTGGTAAGTCTTCTATTCCTATTGCTACCAAGAGCAAGAAGAAGAAGAAGAAGAACCCAAAGAAGCTTAAGTGCTTCTTTTGTGGTAAGGTCGGGCATATAAAGAAGCATTGCAAGGACTTCCTTTCCAAGGGAGGTAGGTGTGATCTTCTATATTTAGAAACTTGTTTGGTTGAGGAATCCAGTGACATTTGGGTCATAGATTCTGGTGCAACTAATCATGTTTGTGTTTCTCTGCAGGGATTCAAAGAAACGAGAAGTCTACTTCATGAAGACTTAACGCTTCGGATGGGCGATGGATCCTTGGTCTCAGCGGAAGCAGTGGGAGATGTCCATCTTTATTTTGATAATTATAGGAATTTAATTTTGCGAGATTGTTTTTATGTTCCTAAATTTAAAAGGAATTTAATTTCTGTATCTTCTTTATTTAAAGACTCCTACGTGGTATCTTTTAATGAAAAAGTGGTGATTCGTAAAAACAAATCTTTTATCTGTTCTGGATGGATGCAAAATAATCTATATTTTATCAAACCTAAGATGGACTTATTGCTTAATGCTGAGATAAATGATAATAACTCAAAAAGACTTAAAACTTCTCACTCTAATAAGACTTATCTTTGGCATTTGCGCCTTGGCCATATTAACCTGAATAGGATTCAAAGGTTGGTAAGGGATGGACCTTTAAGTCACTTAAAGGTGGAATCTATACCTCAATGTGAGTCTTGTTTGGAGGGTAAAATGACCAAAAGACCATACGGGTCTAAGGGCAATAGGGCCGAAGGGGTTCTAGAACTTGTGCATAGTGATGTTTGCGGACCGATGAACATCCGGGCACGAGGAGGGTATGAGTACTTCGTCACTTTTATTGACGATTACTCAAGATATGGGTATGTGTACCTAATGCACCACAAAAGCGAAACTTATGATAAGTTCAGGGAGTTTCGGGCTGAAGTGGAAAAGCAATTGGGTAGACCCATAAAGGCACTTCGATCTGATCGAGGTGGGGAATACCTTTCTGATGAGTTCTTGGAACACTTGTTAGAGAATGGGATTTTATCCCATTTGACTGCGCCGGGCACTCCGCAGCAGAATGGCGTAGCGGAGAGAAGGAATAGGACTTTGTTGGACATGATTCGGTCCATGATGAGTTATTCATCATTGCCTTTATCCTTTTGGGGATATGCACTACAAACCGCATGTTATCTTTTGAACAATGTGCCTTCAAAATCGGTCCCTAAAACTCCTCACGAGTTGTGGACAAGACGGAAGACATCCTTAAACCATATTCGCATATGGGGATGTCCAGCTCATGTCCTGTTTAAGGATCCGAATAAGTTGGAAGCACGTTCAGAAGTTTGCGTGTTTGTAGGATATCCAAAAGGGACTAAAGGGGGTTATTTTTATAACCCAAAGGAAAATAAAGTCGTGGTTTCAACTAATGCAACTTTCCTTGAGGAGAGTTACATGAACGACTTTAAACCTCAAAGCAAAGTGGTGCTTGAGGAGTTGAGGGGTAATCCGTTTACTCCGGAGGTTCCGAACGAAACCATTCCGATCGGTGTAGAAAAACCAAACAAACCTGAACAACAACCACAGGGGCTTCGGCGTAGTGGGAGGATCGGGCGTCAACCTGAGAGGTATATGTTCAATGGGGAGGTCTTTTTGGCTGAACCGGATGAACATGACAGGGATCCTTATACTTACGCAGAAGCTATGGAGGATGTTGATTCAAGACTCTGGACAGAGGCCATGAACATTGAGATGAAGTCTATGGAGACTAATCGGGTCTGGGAGCTTGTGGATCTTCCCGAAGGGGTAAAACCCATAGGGTGTAAGTGGATCTACAAGAGGAAAAGAGGAGTGGATGGAAAGGTCGAAACCTTTAAGGCTAGACTGGTAGCTAAGGGTTATACGCAAAAGGAAGGAATCGATTATGAGGAAACCTTTTCGCCTGTAGCCATGCTTAAGTCCATCCGGATTCTCTTGTCCATAGCTGCCGCTCTCGACTACGAGATTTGGCAGATGGATGTCAAGACGGCTTTTCTAAATGGCTATCTTGATGAGTCCATTTATATGGAACAACCAGACGGGTTCAAGGTCGCGGGTCAAGAGGGTAAGGTTTGTAAGTTGCTAAAGTCTATTTATGGACTTAAGCAGGCTTCTCGTTCTTGGAACATAAGATTTGATCAAGTGATCAAGACTTATGGGTTCTCACAAAATGTGGATGAACCATGTGTTTACAAACACATTAAGAATGGGAAGGTGGTTTTTCTACTACTCTATGTAGATGACATTCTGCTAATTGGCAATGACATTGGGGCGTTGTCATCAGTCAAATTATGGTTGACCAAGCAGTTTGACATGAAGGACTTGGGTGAGGCTAATTTTGTTCTAGGTATCCAGATCTTTCGGGATAGGAAGAACAAAATGATAGCTTTGTCACAGGCCGGCTACATAGATAAAATTCTCAGGAGGTTTGCAATGCAGGATTCCAAGAAAGGTGGGCAACCATCTAGGTCTGGAATTACTCTTTCTAAAAAGGACTCTCCAAAGTCTTATGAAGAAAGAGAATACATGAAGAAGGTGCCTTATGCTTCGGCAGTGGGTAGTCTCATGTATGCCATGCTTTGCACTCGACCGGATATTAGCTATGCGGTCGGGATTGTGAGTCGATTTCAGGCGGATCCAGGACCGAACCATTGGGTTGCGGTAAAGCATATTTTCAAGTACCTGAGAAGGACTCGAGGGTATATGCTTGTGTATTCGGGTGAGGATTTAACTCCTCTAGGATACACTGATTCGGATTTTCAATCCTGCCTGGATTCTAGGAAATCGACTTCAGGGTTTGTGTTTACTCTGGGTGGCGGTGCCATCAGTTGGAGAAGTGCGAAGCAAGATTGCACTTCGGATTCAACGATGGAGGCCGAGTATGTGGCGGCTAGTGATGCTTCGAAAGAAGCAGTGTGGCTCCGCAAGTTCCTTGGGGATCTTGAGGTAGTTCCTGGTATGGATAAAGCGGTATCACTGTACTGTGATAACAGTGCGGCGGTAGCTAATGCTAAGGAACCAAGATTTCACAAGAAGAGTAAGCATATTGATCGGAAGTATCATGTGATAAAGGACTTCGTTGAGAGCGGGCATGTCACGGTGTGCAAGATCGCGTCAGAGGACAATTTAGCTGATCCATTTACGAAGACACTTTCTGGGAGAGTCTTCGAAAGGCATGTGGAAGCTATGGGGATGCGAAATTTGCAGTATTTACTCACTTAGTGCAAGTGGGAGATTGTTAGACATGTATGCTCTAAGGAGTAAAAATGTAATACGTTTTTGGAGACATTTTTATCAATAAAGAATTTATTCATTTATATATACCAAATATTGTCCTCTTTACGTTCATATTCGTTGAATGTATAATAAGCAAACAGTAGTCTGAGACTGTCAGTCTAAACCTTAAGAGTTGGGCATATGATGGGATGATTATGCGGTAGACACGACTCTTAAGGTGATGGTCTAAAATATATGATCCGCAATCGAGGGAATAAAGTTGGGCGCTTTATTCATGTAAAGATTGTTATGTTGTCTATATCCCTTTTGGGAGATGGTTTGTCTTGGCCATCGGAGTTGGACTCCGTGAATAGAAACATTGGCGCGTTGTCATAGGTGACGATGTGTTGGATCGGGACATAAAGTGAATTGATTTGGATTAATAATTCTGTCTTGGCAAATCGATTCACTTTAGACAGTCGTTTGTATTGTATCTTAATCCTGAGATGAATAATGGGCCCGTTGTCTCGACTTGTGTCTTTTGATGTACCAATGGGTGACTCCCACATCTCTATAGTGGCATGCATGCCGGTACGTTGGAGGCATGACTCTTGATAGCGTAGACTTGTTATTCATAGATATGGAATCCATAGCTCCTCTTTAGGAGTAATGATATCCTCTTATATGCGTTGTCCTGTAATTGGAAAACTGGAGCGCTCAACCATTTGGATACATAGGTGTAACCAAATGGTATACTATCTTTGGATGGTAAGTTTTCTAATGGTGAGACAATGGAACGTAAGATAAAAATAATCGGGAAGGTAAGACAGAACTTGTCCTTAAGCCGATTATGGATGATCATATGGGGATGCGATACACTATGATATGTCATGGAGACTTAGCTACATGAGCTTCGTAATTCTGTAAAGTTCGAGAGTGCAGCTCCAAGCTTTTAGTGGAGTAGCGTTGGAGTTGATAATTGTGAAATGTATATCTGGGATATTGGGTTTCATAATTATCATGAGCTTGAACTTTATAGGTCCATTTTGGTCCCCTTTGCTAGCTCACAAAGTCCTGTAACGACACGGCGTGCTTTTCCAATAATTGGTGACTTATGTCGGATTTATCAGATTGGTTTAAAATTTATAAGAATCAAATAATTCATGTCTGTTTATCGGTTGAATTAATTTTGTAAGAAATTAGTTCAAGATGAACTTGTTGAATTATGGCGTTCGGATAATTCTTGTCTGTTTATCGGTTGTTTTAATTTTGGACAATTAGAACAAGATAAACTTGTAGAATTATTTGAATTGATTTATTTTCTTAGAGATTATCTTGATAGAGTTTGTTTTGATCAGATATCTTTTCTATTGGGCTATTTGAATCAAAACTGAGACTTTATCCTTTAGAATCTCGGGTGGAAAATAAAAGATTCGCGGAGATTTTTTCTCGGCAGTTCGGCCTGCCGATCAGAAAGTTCGGCCTGCCGAACTGGCCAGTTCGGCCTGCCTATCTCACAGTTCGGCATGCCGACCGCGACAGCTAAGATTACGCGTTTTTCACGCGTATCTTATCAGATATTGATCCGAACTTGATTCTGTTTCGATTTTTGAGACCTAATCTGATATGGACTGACCCCAAGGACCAATAGGTATAAAAAGGGAGTGAGTCTAATGATTTACTCAGATCAATTTGAGAGATTAAGAGTGATACTCTTCTAGTGAGCATCTAAAAACACCCTGAGAGCTTTTGTTCACAAATCACGAACACTAGCTTTGGGTTCTCTCTATTGGTTGGAAGGAGAGTCACCGGTGGAAGAGCTGTACGTGTGAGCCCACACTCACTCCGGTTGTGGATAGAGAATAGCAAAGAAGACCAGTTGGTTGAGGCTCTTCTGGAACGTTACTTCTCTACACAGGTCGCGGAAGTTCTTCGACACACTGAGGTTAGTAAGATCTGTTTAATTTATACATATAACATGTCATACTTGTATTTTGGAAAATACTCTGATGAAAATTTTTAAAAAATTCCGCTGCGCACTTTGTTTCCAACAAACACTTGGTAAATGGGTTTTGAATAATGTTAGAAAAGAATCTAAGGGCATGATACCATATCAGAGATCGGGTCGTGTAGCGATCGACCTTGGGGGCAGGTCCCGAAACCCAGTTGGGCCACTACGGTAGTGATATCCTTATGGTTTGCCTAGGAAAAAGAAAATAATGTTTCTGGTTGACGTAATAAACTGTTTTGGGTAAGAACGGTTTTATTTAAATTTATTTATTTATTCAATGTTTCTTTAAAATAATTCCCTGAGTAGCGAGATTTTCCTTTAAAATTAAATGATTTATTAAATTATAGTCCTACTGAGCCTTTCGCTCATATTTTCCTTGTTTTCTTAAATCTTTCCCTCTAGGTGGTTTCCCATTTAGATTCAGAGAGGATTCAATGGACCAAACTCAGGAGCAATAGAAGGATTAGTAGATCATTTGTGTTATTTAAATCAAGGCATGTAACGTTTTTAACTTTCTTTGTGTTTGGACTATAGTTGTATTAATATATTATCAGTACTATGTGTGTGCACAAGTTGTAGGTCAGTGGAACCCATACTCGTGGTTCTTTATTATTTTATTATTCGCTTAATGTTTATGAATTCTTTTACACAATGTAGTTTTAAAACTTTCACATTTTTATTATTTAACTTAACCCCTAAACTCTTGATTTTAATTAAATTCCTCTTTTAATTAATTTAAATAATCCTCCACATCACCTACCGTACTCTGGGGTGTGACAATAGCACACACAAAAGAGAGAGAGAGAGACAGAGACAGAGACAGAGAGACAGACAGACAAAAAGAAAGAAACATGAAAATTCAACAATTGACCAACAAATCCCCATATATTGCATACATGGAAAAGGACTCGAGTAGGACTGGAACACTCCTTTCTTCCCCTAATTCACAATTCCCCTTCCCGGATATCAATACATTAATTAATAGATTAATTCCAGAAATAACATTGTATACCTTAATTAACGTTACATCTCTTTCGTAGTCTTTTCTTTTTTCTTTAGAAATTTAAAAGAACGATAAAAGGTAATAGGGTAGCGTAGACATTATACATATTGTTGATAAATTAAATGAAATGATTTTTAATTTTTGATCGCTTAAGCATCAATAAAGTACCATGATTATTAATGTGACTATAAATTTAGCATATAATTGCTATATGCATGCGTATTAGATTTACAAATAATAATTCTAACAGTTCGTAATAATTAGTTAAATTTTGGGTTATTTAATTAAATATCATAAGTGCCGTCCAATCTGATTAAAATGAAATAATCTTATTCGAACTATTAATATGAAGACGATGGATTGAAGGTACTTTATATAATGAGATTATATAGGAAAAAACTGAATAAATTATGAATCTCTAATAATCTTTTGTTACAAACAGAGTTATAATTCAGGACTTAAATAGTAGAGTGCTCATTCATGATAAAATTATAAATTAACTGTGCATTAGAGAATCGTTGGAACTGAAGGATAAAGAAGTAATAAGAGAGGTGAACGGAAATTGAATCTATCTCTTATTATAAACTATTTATGTAGGACTACTTATATGCAATGATTATATAATGGACTACTTGCTATTTTTCTTTGAGTAATTATTACTATAATTTTAAGAGTGCAGTTTCAGGTTTTTAGTAAAATAATACTAGAAGTAATAAATTTGGTACATTAATTAAAGAGTTTTTTTAATTGTAATTTATTGAAGCTTAAATCATAGGTCAATAAATCTCCAAAACCATTTCTATAAACATTGTATTGGATGAAAAACAAAAGCATAAAATGAATTATATTAGTTTGGAAATATTAAACTTGAAATTAATTGTTTCACACCAGAGATATTAATGTGACATAGAAAAATGTTCTTTATGACATATAATATGATGCGACAAATGTTATCACATGTAACTTCACAATAGCTAATTGATTAATTATATGCAATTTATTAATTAAATATGTTTTGAATTAATTAATTATATTTAGTTAATGAGAATGTTTAAAAATATTTAATTTTGTAAGACATAATGTGGTGGGATCACATTATGCCTGAGCCTACAAGGACACAAAATTAATTAATTACTTAATTTAAAATTATAATTAAATAAATGTGATTTGTTTAAATTATACACACACGTGTGTGTATATATATATATATACCCGTTGAAGTTAGTGTGGAATTTTTTGGTGGATGTATCCATGCTTTTTCTTCACACCCATGAAGGAGAATTTATCTGCTGAAGTGTGCGTGAACCTCCCACTAAAAGGAAAAAATATTTGTAATTATTTAAAAATTAATTAAAATAACTAACTGTTAAGTTATAAAAAGAGTGGAGATACCAGTTTTCACATACGTGATATTTCTGAATCTCCTGAGAGAAGAGTTCTTCTCTGAAAAAGTTATGCTATCTTATATATTGAGTACATAGCAAAACCAAAAAAAGTGTGAGACTAATTCGTTCTTTGTAGTTTAGTGTCCACTCATCATTCTGGAAGACTATAGTGTCAAAAAGAAAAGTTAAGATATCTTGACAGACTTCAAAATATTTGAATCATATTCTCTTATGTTTTCAATGTTGAATTAAAATTATATATCTATACTAGATAAACAACATTTTGAGAAATTTCTATTTGTAAGTCGATCCTTTTTTACGCTTGTTTACTATTACAATTCAAACAAATGCCATAAAAGCGAGTTATAATATGTATAATTTTAATTAAAGTGATTTCATTAGATGAAATTAATTAACTTTGATGCATGATTCATGAACTGTGGGAACTTTGTATTTTTCTACGTTTTTTGATTCAAATGATGAATGGTGAATGTGAAAGGATTCGTGATCGTTAATTATGTGGTCTTATTGGATTGTTTATTTATTTTATTTTTGATTAGATCATACTTGTGTAAACTCATAAGGGATATAGGCTTTTGTAATTTATTTAATTTTATTTCTACATTTATCATATTTTGAGCTTCACGCAAGCATGAAGGAATAAAACGACCGATTTTGAACCACTTTGAGTTTGACTTCAGCCTGCGGTGGTTGCTTGGTCTTGAGCATCATGGTATTTGTTTTTGAGCCTTGTTGCTTGGCCTAGAGCACCACCGACACTTGGCCGCGAGGCACCATCGACTCCGCCAAAAAACAGACAACATGCTCGGTTTAGAGCCTAACGGCTCAATCCTGACGGCTGCCAACCCCAATTGAAGAACCAACAGGGCCTGTAAAGGCATCAGCGAATGTCATAGACATCGGCGATGCTTGGCTTTTAGTGGCCGGCGCTTGGCTTGGAGCGTTTTCGACGCTCTGTCATGAGTGTTGCTTCAGTGGGCCTGATGCAATGATGGGCGTTGGTTCCGGGATCCAACTCCGGCATGGAAGCATTCCTCGTTGGCAACATTTAGGCTCATGCGGCGGCTGCCGTTCGACCTAAGCACAATCATAAGGCACGGACAAGGCTCGACTATGAGTTTTTTGCAGCCATGGCATGGAATAAAGTTGTTATTTGCTTTGAGTGGGAGGCTGCTTGATCTAATCTCGGGCTACAGCCGGCTTCTTTGGCCGGAAAGCTTTTGGTAACGCCTAGCAGCGGTGGCCATCAGGGATATGTGTAGATGGGTGGCATCAAATGTTGATGATGGACCCACTAGGGTTTCTAAAACCTATTGACTAGTTTGGGCCTGTTTTGTAACTTGGGCCTAGACCATCAGGCTTCATTGGCAACCCGCATGAAGGAGTCATGTGCAGTACAATTGTGGGAAAATATGTAAGGGGTGTTTGGTTAAGGGTGATTTATACTACAAACTCAGTTATAAACAGTATAAAGCTCTCACATGTTATACTAAAAAGAAAAAAAAAAGTTGCTACAATATAAAGCTTTCACATGTTACAATAAAAACAGTTCCTACCAATGGTTCTCACCACTAGCGAAACACCATAGTAATTACGAGAAGACTTGATAAATAATTATTTTACTCAAAAATCAACCATTTCTTAACCTTAAATATTGTGAAAATCCTCAAGCACGTGTGTTATTTTATAGAAAATTAATAAATTAAGATTTAATGAAAAAATGGCATTAAAAAAGGAACAAAAATGGCATTTTTAGGTGCAAATAGGCCCGCTGCAAACCAAGGGTGCGTGCAGCACATGGCCAATGCACATTAGAGACCCACGCAGTCATGCAAGCCTATAAACTAGCCCACAGGCACAATAGATAGCCCAGGCAAAACGCGCCACGTATGCCTATGTCTAGCCTGCGTGCCATTGAGTGCCTTGTGAGTGTTGATTTTGTTGATTCTTGTTTTTTGGCCAATCTTTTCTCTCTCTACCCTAATCTAGATTGAAATTTATATTTGTGTTTGTGTTTAAACATATTTACTCTTATGGATTTCATAAAGAGATTAGTAATGGATTTGTCTATGTTTGCTTAGATTTCCTATTCTAGGACTTAATATAGTTTGATTTAGATTACGTTTGGATTATTTTGTTGATTGTTGATGTTAGTTTTTGAAAACGTTTTTCACAAAATATAGCAGAAACATGGTGATGGTATGAAAGCGTATTTAAAAATTTTTTCAAAACTTTTGTAATACACTATAAATTATATTAATTTTACGCATAAATAAATATGTAAATATTTTGTTTATCGGAATTTGATCGATGACAAAAATGAGAAATGACAAAGGATGTTCTCTTCAAGATGTGACTATCATCTT